>MU380175.1:0-257569 GCA_022495085.1 Xylaria sp. FL1042 | reverse complement strand
CCGACCCCCCCCCCCCCGCGCGCCCCCGCCCCCCCCCCCCCCCCCCCCCCGCCGCCCCCCCCCCCCCCCCCCCCCCCCCCCCCCCCCCCCCCCCCCCCCCCCCCGGTGTTACAAGTAGCAGGAGATTGGGAAGTTTGGGCGTTCGGCACTCTCACATTTCGGATGGCGTGAGGTTCTTTTCATATACCCCTTCTATGGTTAAGATGCATGATTTATATTTCACCCTGTACCCGTTGTTCTTCACTGTAATGTCTTACGGGGATTCGAAGGACAATACGGATGCTTCTATGACACCATTCGCAATGGAGATTAAACCTCGGTATCGCGAGGGAGACATGGACAGAATGTACATATACAGCGTGGCCATGATGCATGACGGTAGAGGAGTTCGGTTGCTTCTTATTTGTAGGTATCAGCATCTGCTATATGATTAAATGGGGAGTCCTGTATGGTTCGGGACAGGGTTTCAGTTGGAGCCCGTAAAGCAAAAATAATGTTTTCGCAGACCACGATAGTCCCGATTTTGCTAATTCTAATCGATGGTTCAGTACCGAGATTCTCATGGCTCCTTTAGCTACCTAGGCACTATATGTGTATCCTGAATGGTCACGTGGCTGTTTGCATAGTGCAGATCACAGTCCGAGCACAGTGGCTTGGCTGTGTTAAGTAATCATAAGCCGCCTCTAGCTAGGCACTGCTATTTCTGCTTAGTAGCTACTACATCAGGCATTATCTAACCCCTGCACGCGATGACGATAATAAGCCACCCTTCCGATGACCAAGCTGTCATATGCTGCACAGTAGCTACATAGGTGACATCCAAAACCTTATCCTTCTAACGCTAGGTGCTACTAGCATTCTAACTCGAGGAGCCAGCGTACAGCACTCGAGTATACTTATCGTTGCACTCTTGCCCGACCATCTACATTCCCTTGCTTTCCGATCCATATATCCGATCCTCTGTCGCCCTCCGCGCCATCCTTGAACTTCGCTTCTTCGCCTATCTATTAATACGCCTCCTTATTTCCCTCCGAATTTTTGACATCAACGAGCTCCATAGAGCAACGCGGGCCGGGAATCCATCTTTTTGTGCCGTGCTTCGATTCCGAACTCGCTATAGCGAGAATATTGGTGCCAACCTAATCCGATCACGCCGCGGTAGCTCATTAGCTTGTCCATCTTTGCCATGAAGTTTTCTACGATACCATACGCGGACGCCGCGTTGATTCTCTCGCTCCTCCTGGCGCCACTACCTGGTGTCGCCATGTTCAGATGCGACCATGTGCTGGCGGGCGACCAACGGCTTAGCTTTAATCTCAAGGAACTGGGAGGGCCTCACTCTGTTGTGACCAGTGAGGTCGAGGGTAGTCGCATGCATAACACGACATATACCGTCGATATCTGCGCGCCGTTAAAAAAGAAGGGCGATGTGAAGAAGGAGGATCAGTGCCCAAACGGCTCTCGAGGTAAGTTGGTAAAGTGGTAGCCCCTGCTTACTAGCAAGTCGCTGATGAAATTTCCTGATTAGTGTGTGCTATCAAACGTTTAATCAACACAGAAGAAAAGATCGACGTGATTCAAGATGCGACCCCTCTTGCGGGCGAGCTAGCAATCCATGGTGGTGGTCCTCTCGACCATGAAACTTCGCTACTTAGCGAGGTCGACCCGGACTCGGGTAAGGAGGGGCTACGCGTCATTCTGAAAGGAGGCTTCGACCGCCATAACAAGCGAAAGAAACAAACAGTCATTGATTTTGTCTGCAACAAGGATCTCGACGGGACTGAGGGCGAGTACGATTCGGAAGACAAGTACGAGCCGAACCAGGATCCCGTGGAAGCTCGAGCCGAGGACGAGGGAAATGAAGACGAGGATACCCCGTCAAAAGAGGTGCAGCTAGGGATCGAGAAAAACCCGAGCCTCGTTTTCGATCGCTACGGACCCAGTGATAGTGATAGTGACACGAATGTGGATGTGTTACACTTGACCTGGTCTTCTAAGTACGCATGCGAAAGCAAGAGAGACGACGGGGAAGATGGGGGCAATGACCAAGACGGAGATGTGCAAAAGCCTGGCTCCCACTGGGGGGCTTTTACTTGGATTGTCATTCTGTAAGTCGTCACGACGAAATACTTATCAGCCCGTCTCATAAGGCGCTAACATTACCCAAAGTGTTTTCCTTGGTACGGCAGCTTACCTCATATTTGGCTCCTGGCTCAATTACAATCGCTACGGAGCACGAGGCTGGGATCTATTGCCTCACGGCGACACCATCCGCGAGGTTCCCTACCTATTGAAGGACTGGGCAAGACGTGTGCTCAATACAGTGCAGGGGAGCGGAAGCCGTGGAGGCTATAGTGCCGTCTGATAGTGGCGGTGACTGTTTTGATGAAATCCCCGTCAACGAGGATGGGTTGCGAGGTTCGGAACTTAGTTGTGCCAGCTTTTGCGCACATGTTAACCCAGGCAAGTCGGTTTAAGCCTCGGACATGGTCGCGTAGACATGGCATCAATGTCAACTAAGTCGATCCATGTGGATTTATACGGCGTCGGTTTGTTTTCCTATCCACGGTATCAGATAGATGATGGTTATTCGGTGTATACATTAATGTACATATTATCCCTTTTTCTTTTTGTTCGTTTTTCTCCGTGTAGCATTTGTATCATTACCTCGTAACCTTGGTGCGGATTATTTAGGATACGTGGATTTGGTACTTTCAAGACAAGCGGCATATCTTTTCGCAAATCACACGCAAAATTGTCCCATACGTACAGTAAGAGTGATTAGCTATTTACCTTGGGGGCGTAGATTAGTATCATCTCAACGACGATGCGCCGTCGACCTGTCAACGAAGTGTACTGTAAATTACCGGCGCTCGCCGCTTTGGAGATGGCCGTGACCGGCCGGCAAAGTCTTCCGTAAGTGACAGCAGTTGTGAAAAAGGCATAGTTAGGTAATAGGAATTTTCTTTGCTAGAAAGCCATACCTACAGAGGTTTGACTTTTGGTCTTACTAATAGTACCATTATCGCTTATACGTATCACCTTAATTCGTGATCTTTTTCTACCACGGAAAGCCTCGGGCCGATGGGAAAACAACGTCTCTCATTTTTCCTAGAGATTTCTATGATGTCCTTGGTAGATTTTCTCTTTCCATTAGGTCCAGCATATCATAGGTACTAGATACCTAAGTAATACCTACGGTCAGTTAGCTAAGCTGCCCTGTAGACGGGCAGTTGACAGCTGAAGAGGGGCACTATGACCTGACACACGGCTTACCCTGGGTACCTACGGCAAGCACCCCTGTAAAGCCGACTTTCGCTCAAGCTACCTAGGTACTGGTAGATCCGGCATCTTGGGTTAACTTGACAGCTTCCGAGGTCACTCACCTCATAAATCTTACGATCTTTAATCTGACGATTAGCGAGGCATCTTTCGATTTTGTAACGCTTTTAGTCTAGTTTTTTTTTTTTCTATATAAATACCAGTCATGGCGAAAAGGCAGCTATATAGGCTTGTTTTCATGCGGCCACGATTATCCCAAGCATCGCATTCCCGGTCCCTGCGACGTCCCTTCACTTCGCAGACAGACAACAGCCAAAGCTCGCGCCGAGCTCAGAGCCTTATAATAGCTGCCTTTGGAGCTGTGTGTATATCAGGAGCAGCCTATGCAATGGTAAATCGCTCTGAGACACCCAATTCACAGTAGTGGGCACCAATTGACCCCATTTGATCTTCCCCCAGGCCGTTCAGAAGCCCACCAAATTCGATGCGCGGTCCCTCGCTGAGCTGGACGAGCGCAGCAAACGCGAGCATGGCATAACCGACGAATCACCAATGCGTCTGCGCATGGAGAAGTTTATACGTGAGCAGCAGAAAGAAATAGTGTCTGCGCTTGAGGAGGTCGACGGCATGGCCTTTCGCGAGGACACTTGGACTCGCCCGAACGGCGGTGGTGGTCTGTCTTGTGTCCTGCAAGAAGGCAATGTTTTTGAGAAAGCCGGCGTGAACATCAGTGTTGTGTATGGCAGCCTGCCCAAGCCGGCGATATCGAAGATGAGAGAAAACCACAAGAGCGTAGATGATGAAGTGGACAACCTCGACTTTTATGCCCTCGGTCTCAGCTTGGTCCTGCATCCCCGGAACCCCATGGCACCGACGGTGCACCTGAACTACAGGTATTTCGAGACAATGCGACCAGACGGAACATCACAGGCCTGGTGGTTTGGCGGGGGCAGCGATTTGACGCCAAGCTATCTGTTCGACGAGGACGCTGTGCACTTTCACAAGACGCTCAAGAAGGCCTGCGACAAGCACGACAAGGACTACTATCCCCGGTTCAAGAAGTGGTGTGATGAGTATTTCTCCAATAAGCATCGCGGCGAATCGCGCGGCGTTGGCGGTATATTCTTCGACGACTTAGACGACACCGTGGCTGACTCGGAAAACACCTTCTCCTTCATTCAGGACTGCTTAAAGAGCTTCCTGCCTTCATACCTCCCCATAATCGAAAAGAGAAAAGACATGCCATTTACCGAGAAGGAGAAGGAGTGGCAACAAGTGCGGCGAGGACGATACGTCGAGTTTAACCTCGTGCACGACCGCGGCACTTCCTTCGGCCTGAACGTGCCTGGCTCGCGAGTCGAGAGTATCCTCATGAGCTTACCTTTGACGGCCTCGTGGAGATATATGTACGAGCCAGAGCCTCGCAGCAGAGAACAGCGTCTCGTTGATGTTCTTAGAGAGCCCAGGGAATGGGTATAATGTTCAAAATCTAGATAGAGGCGGCATGGCGTATCCGTCGACATGTATGTTTCGGTATCCAAAATGGGTCGGACTTGTATAAAACTTATATATGTAGATGTTGCCTCTAAAGCATTGGCTGTGTCAATGTAGACTTTCGAGCGGCTTAATTCATACTATAGAAGTCGAGGCGCCCGGCATGCCAATAGTGATAATTCAAACAGTGCCGGATCGGTCAACCCCTCGCAGGCACCGGCAACCTACGTAAGCGCATTATCACCCACCACCTACCGAACAAGCTCCGTCGCGATGTGGTGACTTTAAGGTAGCCCTCGAATTATAATAAGTCGTGGATTCCACTTTACCTCCCTTCAAGAATTTTCGGAACCGTGTAGTATGCCGGCTGCTTTCCACATGAAATACCACCCCTCCCCCGTACCGTCCCTACTTGAAGAACCCCGCCACCTGAGGTACCTGTCCGGCAGGCCTTAAACAACAAGAACAGAAGACCATACACATACTCAAGCATCTCCTAGCCCTAGTAACCCCTCAATCAAATTCAATCCCAATAGCGGTAGGAAATATAGAGAGAGAGAGAGAGAGAGAGAGAGAAAGAGAAAAGAAAAAGAAACATGGCGGCAGACAAAAAATACTTCATCCCACTAGAATCCAACCCAGAGCTCTTCACGGAGCTGATCCACACACTGGGCATGTCGAAGCGTCTAGCCTTCCACGACCTCCTCACGCTCTCGCCGCCGGACGAGGATCTCCTGTCGTTCGTGCCGCGGCCTGTCCTGGCGCTCATCCTCGTCGTCCCTGCGCCCGAGGGATACGCGGCGCGCATCGCGGAAGAGGAGAAGGAGGTCCCGCTGCATGATAAGGTGGGCGACGAGGAAGATGTCATGTTTTATTATCAGACTATTGGTAATGCGTGCGGGCTGTATGCTACTTTGCATGCTGTTAGTAATGGGGCGGCGAGGGACTTCGTTGGTGAGTTTTGCTTATTTATTTATTTTTTTATTTTATTTTTTTCTATATACATGCATATCAGGAGCAGGCCGGTGGAATGCTGTGTGTTAGTCATTCGTTCATTCATTCGTTCGTTCGTTTTGCTGGGGAAGTCCTTTGCCTCGGATTTATATACACGTTAACAAGGGATGAAGGTCCCCCCCCCCCCATTGTTAGATTTCATACTAATAGCTCCTCTTTTCCCTTTTTTCTTCTCAGAACCATCTTCACACATCGCCCGCCTCATCGAGCGCTGCACACCCCTGAACAGCGCCCAACGCATCGAAGCCCTGGAATCTGACGAGGCGCTCGCGGCCGCGCACGCCTCCGTCGCGTCGCGGGGCAACACGGCGCCGCCGGAGGATATCACCGTCGAACCCCCCTTCGCGTACATGACGTTTGTGCGATCGCGCAAGAGTGGCAGACTATATCAGCTCGAGGGGTGTCGGAAGGCGCCTGTTGATTTGGGCTGTGTGCTGGCTGAGGATGAGCATGAGGATATGCTCTCTGCGAAGGCGCTTGATGCTGTTAAGGGGTTCGTTGAGGAGGCTGGGAGGGGCGCTGCTGTTGGGTATAGTGCTTTGGCGTTGTGCGTTACCCCGGGAGGGGAATGATGATTGACGGTGAGACGAGGGCGTTTTGATGTTAATGCTGTTCGTATGATGTAGGTAGAGCCACGTCCCAGGGCTGTCTTCGGCTGTAAATCTGTTGATTCTTAGGTCGCTAATAGTACTATACCTTCGCTTGATAAGATGTCATGCAGAATTGGTCAACATCTTTCCACCTTACCGCATAATCCTAAATCATCAGATTTTTCGTCTTCATCGACTTGTTAACTTTCTCGTTAACAATATCCCATGAGGATATTATCTATCCAACACAAACATGAGCTTGAATAGTGAAAAAAGGCGGTAATCAGACAGTATACTTATATTTCGATCTATCTTCAATAAGGATATTCACTGTAATGATTCACTATAATAATATATAGCTGTTATCAATCGTGATGCATTTTCCTTACAAATGGCGATATCCATCAGCTTAATCTCTGCACTACCTCTATCTGCTCTGAACTCAGGACGACAACACCCCTGCGTGTGGACAACCAGCTCATCTCACATATTCGAATATTCAGATAAGCGGAAACAATTCATCCATCGAATCTCAAAAAAATTGATCTTCACCATGCAGCGCACAGCCCCGCAATTAGATGCGCCTAGGCAAAAGCCCCATAGGCGCAGACAAAGCCAAGAAATGAATCATAATGGTTCAACCACTGAAACCCTGTCAAATCTCACAGGCTTGCTGCACATCATCCCTACACCATCCAAAAGAAGTATAGTCTCCCGATGAATCATACTCACTCATACACTATGCATAAAGTTCAGCAACTCGGGTTTTGCCCCACGCCCAGTCCAGACGTGGTGAGCCGTTCCCATTCAGGGTCTGGGTCGACGGATACTATCTCGGAGGCACGTCGACTAGTTCCCGTTCACATGGAGATGGGTAGTTCTTACATGCAATCTATGAGCGCGTAGGTAATGTGCTCCTCGAAATATGGCTCTCTCCATAAGCTTTCTCACGAAACTCTTGGATATCCAGTCATGTGGAGTAGAGTACAGTATAATGTATACCTAAGCAGAAGAGAGTGATATCGGTCAGGCATGCAGATAGAGAGTAATCAGACAGATAGTATGAGAATGAAATCATACACACTCAGTCACGATGCGAAATGAGCCATAATGAGAAGAGCGAGAAGCGTCAGTATATAAAGTGTAGCGATCAAGAATGAAGACAGAGATGCCTTCGTGTAGTAGATTATAAAGCAATATCGTGATGTGCCATCGGCTCATAGGGGTGACAATGACGGTGAGTTTCCCAGTCCATAGTCTGTGTTTCAAAATCTATTAAGCGTGTACCACATCATGATGACAAGGCGTTCCCTACATCGATTGAACACAAAAGGATATCATCGTCACAAATGAGAACACACAACGAGCCGACATCGTCTGAAAGCAAGAGCACATTTTTCAATTTCAATCGCTACCCGAAACTCCAAGAAGACATAGGAAGACATAAGCCGACCGGCTAGCTAACTTTCCCGCGATTCTCCAGACTTCATCTGCAACATGGTCCTCAAAGCGGCGGCTTCGGCCTCCTGACGAGCAAGGCGAAGCTTCAAGTCATCCCGTTCCTGTTTCACCTCATCAAGCTCGGCCTCCAGTTCGTTGATGCGGTCGATGCGCTTCTGGCGGTATTTGCGAGCAGCGACGTTGTTCCGCTGGCGCTTGAGCGCAGTGACGTGGTCGACTGGGGGAGAGCGTCGTTTCCCTGAGGTGGACGGCTGGGCTTGATCATAGTTGGGTGTGGGGGGTGACATGGAATGGTAATCTGGTTGAGTGGTGGGTATCGGTGCTGCTGATGGCATGGTTGAGATGGGTAAAGAAGGAAAGAAAAGAGTTGAGTCGCCAGAAGGCAGGAGGTCTAGATGATGGGTGGTAGTGTTAGTTAAATTGTGGACCGGAACCAGGTAACGAGTAACAGGCAGCGAGAGGTGACCACCAGTACTATCAGAGAGTAATAACGCATGGAGGGATGGGTGGGATCGATGACTCACCGTCTAGACTCCCCGGTGACAGTTCGCTTCCGAGGATGGGTGTTGTCTCGTGCGACGAACCCAAGTCGGTAAGCGACCAATCTATCGCCAAATCGAGTCCTCCACCCAAGGTCCCTTCGCCGCCCTCACCTCTGCTCGAGTTGCCGTCCCTGAGTCCGTATCCGTAGAGCCAATCATGGGTCAGGGGCGCGACGGACGTGTAGTCGCCCCCGAAGGACTGGAAGAGGTCCGCGGTAGGCTCAAACGCGGAACTCTGCCAGTCCAAGCATTGATTAGGTTGGCTGGTACTGGGTGGCGGACTGACACGGTGGACAGAACGCGAAGATGGTCTGTGAGGCTGTGTATGCGACGCATGCGATACTGGATTCCATGATGATATGGTAGGATGGCCTCCTTGTGAGGCCTGGTGAAAACTATCGGAACAAGTAGGGGGGATTGTTCAGTGGCGCCGTTCTTCTCTCGAACGGCGGAGAGTATGAGGTGGATGGGTTGGTTCCCAAAGTGTGGTTGAAGAAAGAGAGAAACGAAGGAGAAGGGGAGGGGAGACTGGCGGCGTTTTGTTCCCAATTCACTTGTCTCCAGTTCTGGTAGGTATTCGGTGGGGGCGTATGCCGTGTACTATAGTATTCCCGTAAGACTGTCATATCAGATTGTAGGCCCTCGATGTACCTAGGTACTTCTCCCTAGATCTCCATAATGCGGTGGATACCGAAAATGCACGCATGTGAGCACAGCCACATCTGTACACCGTACTTTTCGCTGTGCCGCTACCTATTCCGTCATCCCGCTAGAAGGCCACTAAGATCTTACCCGCCTAAGTCCGGAGGGTAGGATAGGTTAGGTAGGCACTGTACTGCCCCACGATCGGGCAAGCACCTGCACCTCACGGTAGATCCCCAAGCCTCATTTGTCGTAGGTAATACTTTGCGACAAGTAAAAACTTACACCAATAATTTCCCATTTGACAAGCATAAGCCGCCAATGCCCGAAGGACACAAACCGCCGTCATGATCAACGCTGTTCTGGTCTTCAATGGCCAAGGTCAGCCTCGTCTGACCAAGTTCTACACCCAGCTGGTATGTAATGTGCCTTGGGGACTTAATATTTCCCGAAGCGGATGTAGCCCAGTATACCTGACGGGGCTTTCGACTCTGACATAACACCATGGCGCTTAGGAAACGAGCATTCAGCAGCGTCTACTATCCGAGATCTTCGCGCTCGTCTCGAACAGACCAAGCGGCGCATGCAACTTTCTCCCGCTGCCGCCTCTCCTCGCAGCCTCCGGCACGTCGCAGTCCTCGTCCGAGCAGCACAATGACGTCCCCTCGCTTGTGACGTACCGCAACTACGCGACCCTGTATTTCATAGTCATCTCGACGTCGACCGAGTCACCCTTGGCCCTGCTAGACCTTATCCAGGTGTACGTCGAGGCTTTGGATAAGCTATTCGAGAATGTCTGCGAGCTGGACCTCATCTTCAACTTCGAGACGCTACATGCCGCCCTCAGCGAGATGATCGTCGGCGGGGTCGTGATCGAGACGAACCTCGACCGCATCGTCGCGGGCGTCAAAGCCCAGGGCACCGTCGCTAAGCGCCCCGTCAACGAGTCGAGGAGCTCAGGGTTAGGGGCCGGCTTAAGCATGGGCGGAAATTTCGTCTGGCCGGGCAGGTGATTTGCACGCATCATGGTATGGGATTATGCATTCACGGAGTTCAGCGGCGTTTCTTGGCGGGCCCTCTAGCATGGAGAGGTGGGATAAATAGCATCCCGGGAACGAGGAGAATTGGCTTTGGCATATATATTTATACACACACACTATAACGTAACGTGGTATCTCGACAAGTCCGTAACTCCACCCAATGCGATTTGATATGTGAAGGGTTTGTAATGTACAAGATATCTCCTATTTTGAGTCTGCCGTTGTCGGGAGATCGGGTGTCTGCGGCACAGGTCGTCTCGCCGGCAAGATGGCATCTATGGCACGCCAAAAGGGGCGTCGGAGCTATCCTCGCAAGTTAGTTTTGCCCGACTGGACAGTCTAGATAGGAAAGGAAAGGTAAGGTAAGGAAGCACATACAAATTGAAAAGGTTGTTTGTCGTCGTCCACATTCCAATCCATAAACAAGAGGGAATACACCAACACAACTGGAAAGCGATCCGGACTAAGTCAGCGCAGATTCTCCGTTCGCGTCGCACCCCCAACGACGACGACGACACCGATCCGGATAGACTAGACTAGACTAGACTAGACTAGACAGAACTCACACGTTATGCTCGTCAGCTGTGCCAGCCTGACGTACTTGTCCCAGCGCGGCCGTGCCGTCGCCAGCTTGGCGCGTCGCTTGTACCGCCTCTCGAGCCTGAACTGCTCCTTCGCGGAGAGCCGGGAGAAATCCGGCGGCCACACCTTCTTCGGCTTGTACCGGCTGTTCAGGTAGGGGTTCGTCGGTCGCGATGGCGGCGGTGGCGGCGGCGGCGTATACCTCACATTGCGGAGTTTCGGCGCAATGGGCGTGCGCGATATCAGCCGTCTTGCAAGCGTGGGAAACATTTTTTTTTTTTTTTGTTCTAATTGTTGTATGATTGATTGTCTGCTTGCTTGCTTGCCTCCCTGCCTACCCGATAGATTTGTTGCGACTGGGTCACGACTTCTCTGCTGTGGCTTAGAGCTGATTGGTGTAACTTCATTGCTTGTTACATAATAGTGGATTGTCGCATAGAATCTGTAGATAAATATTCGCTTACTTACATACATCAGCTTATGTACCTAGGTAGTGCCCGTCCAATGTGAGAGGCACAGCAAATTGTCTCGGACAGACCGACGAGAGCTTCCGTCGATGGGAACCCGTTCGATTGATATTACTAACCTAGACACTCGACCGGTATAATATACTCGATGTTCCAGAAGCCTAGGTAAAAGCATAAGGTGAGATGAGATGACTTCCACAAGGTTGGCTTTTTAAGGCTGCGTTGTAAAAGTACTACGTTCCTCTACGGACTAGATGATATTCGCTTCCATTATCATAAGCTACATCATACTCAAGCTTCTTCCATAGAGCTGTGTGTTCCTATTCCAGCCTCATTATCTATTAAGATGCATTAATAGGCTCCCTTCCCTGAGTACCCTTAGAGTCTTATTTTTTCTTGTTCTAACAACACGTAGAATAGAACGGCTTGTTTTCCAGGCCAAATCCGTACTTTAGAAATCCAGAGCGGTCTTTTCATGGATAAATGATCCAAATGGTAATCATTGACCTCGAGCGTTGTAGGAAACCCACCAGACGCCCACGTTCGCGGCGACTGCGAGGTCAAGCATCTTTAACCCTTCATCGAAAATAATAAGCTTGCCCATCTTGGCTCGCTTGCCCCTATTTCCTCCGCCGGCCTTCTCTCGGCCAAGGCTCATGTCGAAGTGAAAGTCTCCGTCGTCGCTGTCGTCGAGACCCTGTGCCTTTGCCACCATTCTGTTGAATTGGCTCTGTAGATGGTCTCGTGCTCTCACGCCGCCTTCCGTAGACTTTTTATCTGCCAAGAGCTCGTTGCTGGGGAGATTGAAGCGCAGCTCGCTGATGGGTCTCGCACTGTCCTGCCTCTCGTCTCCGTGCTCCGGGTCGGATCCGTCGACTAGCGGATTGTAGACTCCGCCACCATAGGAGGGTAGTACGTGTCTGCATCGGAGGGTGCGTCCAGCTTTCCCGGTCACGAACTCGCAGCGCCCATCCCAGGGGCTGTAAAAAATGTAGCCCCTTGGCTTGAGACCAGGTGCGGGTTGCGTGATTATGGGGGCGTCGCCACCGTCGAAATCCCCTCCAAAGGACCCCATGGACGTTTGGCTATCATCCCGGCGGTGGCCGAGGATTCTCGTAGGCGGACTAGATGGTCCCTCGTCTGTTGCTGAACTCTGGCTGCGGAAGCGTTGTCGAAGGGTAGCTGTGAACGATGGCGAGTATGTCATCCTGACATGGCGCTCGAATGCACCCGAGGCAGGCATGCTTATCGGAAAGTTGAGGACCTGCCTTGTCGGTGAAGACGAGCTACCAGGCCGTACATCAAGGCTTCCTCGCAGGCCTTCCGGTCCCATTGGCATACCGCGAAACTTGGCATATCCCGACGTTTCTAAATGGATCTGAATAGAAGGGTGTGCTTGATGACGCTTTTCGTCGTCGAGTAGTTCAGGGTTTTCAAGCTGGAAAGACGCGATCTTCCCGACGTTCCATTGCTGCCCTGAGCTCGGGTCTCTTCGGATAAGCGTTAAGGAGAAAGGGGTGAACGGCCGGCGTCCTGTAGGCAATGAAGCGTGCGCGTTCGTAGCAGAGCCATGATTGAGATAAGGTGCATCAGTCAAATTGGGAGGGGTATGTCTGCCTCCGGGACGCGGGGGAAGTGATGGGGGAAGTGATGGGGGGCGTAATGGGGGATGGTCCTCAACATGAGGATACGGCGGACGAGGTTTATTGGGTAGCTGTGGGGCGTTGTCCCTGAGTGTGTTAATGGGAAGAGGCGACCCAGGACCGAGAGACATGCCGTACCCGGCTGGCGGTAGCGCAGGATTAGATGGCTGGATTTCAGACTGTACCCCCAAGACTGTCTGTGACGCAGATTTCCGCGTTGGGGATCCATAGCCTTGGTTCTCCTTCCCTGAAGGGACTGCCAGCGCGACCGGTGCAATTCCTGGTACAGGTTGGCCCGGCGTGCTCGGCAAGGGCTTTCGGTGAATTCGGGGCCTCGGGCTTTCTCCGCTCGATCTAGGAGAAGAGGGAAGCCGAGACTGATTCAGAGGTGTTGAGGACTCGTTCTCAGACTGGAAGTGTACATAGTATAGTGAACTAGCGACATCCCCTGCTGTCACGTTCTTGACTTGCGGTTTCAATGTTGATAAGATTATGTCTATTAAAGTCAGCCATGTTCGGGTCTAAAAAGTCGTTATGGACGCACCTCTTGTGCCGGGAACTCTAGAGATGTAGAGCGTGAGCGGATCCTGTCTTGCTTCATTCGGTTTCGTTGGGTATTGCGGGGGATTGGCAGCAAGCTGATTCAACGCCGCCAGAGACCGTGCCTCAACGTGCTCGCCCATAGCCAGCGGGTACGATGTGGTCCATAAGATAACAATCTTGCCTCTGCGATGATGCGATCAACTTGATATCCGCTCGATATCCGCTCGATATCTGCAGTGTTGCTCTGCAGTGTTGCGGGAGGACTGGGCTGCGATTTAAGAGTCCGGAAAAGAAACCGATATGTGCGAGCTACCTATGCAGTGTTTATAAATATATATCACATATGTTTGCTCTACCTAGTAGCCTGGGGTGAAGCCACGTTTGGTGCAACGTCAGGCTGCAATAGGAACGCTGTATTATGTACTGAATGAGCAGGGTAGCGGTACATCAAATTATAGATGGTTCAAAGAGAGGCACCCCCACCAAGGCAGGCTACAGAGTAACTTTGGATAACTTTATTGGATGAAGTCGTGTAAATAAATAAACCGCATTGGTTAGACTACTTAATGTATGCAATTTAGTCGTGTACGAGTTGCTTAGTTGTGGTCTGGTCGCCTCTCAGCGTCATACGTCAGCCCTGTGGCTGAGCTGGGTTTGGCTGGAGTGGATTGGGAAAAAAGAACAAGTATCTTTATGGACCTGTACGTAATTCTATTAAATGCCCTGAGTGGGTAATTCATCATGTTGCTGAGCGAATGCATTATCAATTGACCTGGAATCCACCGTGGGGGTACCTATAAGAATTCTTACTAAGTACCACACGCATCATCATCGTCGAGGGGCAACCCGCCAAAGCCAACAATACCGCGCGATAACTCTTCATTTCAAATCAACTTAGACAAGCGCGTTTCTATAGTTCGCAGTATCTACTAATGGCCAGAGTGCAGATACGGTCGGTAGTATGCACGTGAATATTGTCGGATGTCCAACTTCTAATTTAAGAGTAGCATCTCTCGCGAGATATCCTCAAACGCTGTCACTTAACCGTTTCAGTTATATCATAGAATTCTAAATTTATCATTACAGTTACCCGGCAATTGGCTACGCGGGCAAAGGCATTGGTGGTCAGCTTCTTGGCTTCTTAGTCTCCAACCAGCTTGATTGATAAATTCATAATATGACATATATATCACCTAGTATACCCTATTTAATCACAATAGCAGCCGCGCGAGACACACCCAATAGTCCAAGTAAGTAACCAGAGCGCAAACAGTCATCACTCATTCCCCTGAATACGACGGCTCCAATCATCCCCCACTCTCAGGCTATCCACCACCACTACCCCTCTACCTCGCCCGACTCGTTCTTCCTTTTGCCACCACACCTCTTTCTTCTCGGGCTGCTCTGCCTCAGACTCGCTGTCCGCCAACCCACCATGACCCCCATCAGCGCCGACAACGAGGATGATATCATGCCGCAGCCACGACTGAAGTTGCGTGACAAGGCTACCATTTTCTCCAGCCAATGAGCCTTGGAGATATATCACTTCGGGCTCGAGGTGTCGCAACATATGTACATAGCCACCAGCCGTGGTAAACGGCATGATCATGGTTTCTTTCTCGACGAGAGCGAGCGCCTGCGAATACGCAGCATTGAAAGCTGAGTTGGCAGAGTTTGCCGCTAATCTAATTGGGAGTTGGTTAGCAAAGCAGAGTAGCCCTTGTGTGCTAGCAGGTATCGGGACTTACAGAGGGCTCTTGGTCTCGTCGCCCGCGATTTGAGCCTGGTTATGACTTATGTTTGAGAAAGATGAACTCAAAGAAGCCGGAGGTAGGTTACTTGCTGTTGCCTCGAGGCCGGTCTCCTTAATACCCGGCGCGTAGATCAACACAAAAAGTTTGATCTTGGAGAAGTCAATATTTTTGGGGATATGTGATAAAATGGACTAGCACAAAGAGTCAGTAAATGAAGTCCTGGCATGGATGAGCAGCAAAGCGTTGATTTTTGGCGTACCGCGTGTTCATGAAGTCCAGCCTCATCAAAGTCGTCCACGTTCGTATCGGCGGACACGATGATGACAACCGTCTTGCGACGCTGCCCGGAGTCCCGAGGCTGTGGGGACGACCTGACTGAGGGCTTCTCCCTTTGCGCCTCGGCCTCCTCGGACCAGGTCTCGTGATCTGCATAGGCATTCTTATCCTCCTCCCGAATAGCGGCCAGAGCACTGCCAACGGCGGCACCAACACCAGCGACCCCCGCGGCGACGGTTTTGCCGGCATTGGAGAGGAATTGCTGCGGGCTCGGCGTCCGTCGCAGCGCGCCCGACATCTGCGCACCCCAGCCGGCAGCAGCGTCGCTCGCCTCGGGATGGACGTCACCGACACCATAGCTCACATCGTCGGCGCCTATGGTGGGCTTGGCGGTGGCCTGTCGCGGGTTCCGGGTGTTTGCGCCGTAAGGGGGGTTCTCGCCGTAGTCGGCATTCTCATAGTCGAGGTCGGCCGGCGCAGCATCGCTCTCCTCCTCTTCGTTGGTGCGCTGGCTCCACGCCCACGCGGCGACTCCGACCGTGGCGATGGTGATTGTAACAGCAAGGGGAACCCAGTGGCTCCAGACTCCCCTGCGGCGGGATCTCGAGGATTCGTACGACGACGACATTTATTCTAGCGGGATCATGGCAATGCGCGCCCGACAAGGCTACCGCGTTTTCATATACAGTGGGTTGTTGGTGCGCGCAACTGTGACGCAAAGTGAATGACGGTCCGGGCTGGGCAGGCTGGACATCAGGTGTGGTTGGGGTGGCTGGTTCGTGTTGTTGATAGGACCCGGCTTTAGCTTGCTCAGCATCCCTGCTGGCCGAGGCTCTCTGGTTGACCCAGCACTGGCCTAGGTACCTAGGTACTGTAACCTACTACAGTACTTACAGAGAGGTAGTACCTAAGGTAGGTACCCACATATGGGACCCACACGATCTGCATCAAGCCGCAGGCACCCTAGCCACACTAGGACTCAGCCACGTAGACATCCCACCATCTAGGGCGTTATCGATAAACCTTTTCCTGCAATGCGAGGTCGCTTGCACACTATCGTGTACCCAGGGCGAGCAACGACCAGGTAAACATTTCTAGTCTTTCTAGAGCGGGGGTTGTGTATTCATCTAGACTTAGATTCGCTCGGGGATAGGTGTGTAGTTCTCCGTCCAATTCCTGTCGTTTCATTGCTGTCCGTTATCGTGACACTTACAATAGGTGAGTCAGACATGGACTTAGCCCCGCCAACGAGAAGCTAGCTCTAACAGATCACGATATTAAGGCCACTCCAAGATACAATTCAAACATCTGAGACTTGTTGCAAACTCTCACAAGATGCCTCACGCCATCTCGATGCCTGCGACGGGTCTCCAGGCTCTCATCCTCTGTGGTCCTGGGTCTTCTTTCCCAACTTTCACCTCAAACCCAGATGAAAACCCAAAGGCCCTACTACCCATCGCCAACCGGCCAATGGTATGGTATCCTATCGACTTCTGCTATAGAACTGGAATTACAAGTAAGGTCACTTCCTATCCGAGTTCTTGAGCCTCATTGTGCGGTCTCCTATCCCAGAAGCTGTCTCAAAGGATGAAAGTATTCAAGCCCCCCCACAGCCGTGCTTGTCACCTTCCTGTGGATCCTCTTTCTTCTCATCAATACCATCGTCGCTTCGTACTCTTTCAACTGGTTTTCCCGTAGTCCCTTTTGCTAATGAGAGAGTTAGATATCACATTGATCTGTCCACCATCAGCGGCAGAGGCCATGACCACGGCATTAAATACTAACCCCTTTCTAACCAGTCTCCCCCATCCACGTCCGGATCTAGTATCACCACAAGGTCTAGACTACAACACGGGAACTGCGGAGATACTCCGGCTCCCCGAGATTAGGGATATTGTCAAGTGTGATCTAGTAGTCTTGCCATGTGATCTCGTCTGTGAAATCGGGGGTGACAAACTCCTACAAGCTTGGATGGTTAAGGCCGCCAGTCTCCCGGATCTTCTCGGCGAAGACGCAGCACCTCATCGTAGCGGTGGACTGGGAGTTTGGTACGAGACAAGAACAGCAAATCCTATCAAGGGCGAAGAAACCGACTTCCTTGCCATCACTCCAATATTAAGGGACCTTACCTCGCCGAAGAATCCCATACTACAGAACTTATCATACTTAGCATTGTCCATGCCAACGGATTCGCTCAATGACTTGGTGGAAGCAAAGAATTCTTTTCCTCTTCGGCATGGTTTACTTCGCAAACACCCAAAGCTTAGGACACTAACCACCCATCGAGATGCACACATCTACGTTCTACCAAAGTGGGTAATGAACTTTGTGGATCAAAATAATAAATTGGAAACTATTGGGGAAGATGTTGTCGGATGGTGGGCGAAGGCTACATGGCAGGCAGGACTACCTGAAAAGCTTGGCCTGATGAATGTGCTGCAAGGTCGCATCACGGGCACTGAGTCAACTGGTTCTGGTCGAGAGGATAGTCCTCCGCCCCGTGGGGAGATATTGAACTCCCAAGAAAGTGACAGCTCGCCTTCTGCAGATCCAGAAAATGCACATAACTCGCTCTTAAATAAACCTGCCCAGGCTGCAGTACCGCCAGTCTTGGCATATATTCACCCATCCGAACCAGATGCACCACTTCTACGTCGTGTTGATACAGCCCAGCTTCTTCTGGCCGTATCGTTACGGCTAGCTAAGTTACCTTCAATCGAGGAAACAGGGCAAGATGTTGCGTCGCCTTTTGCGCATACCAAAAAGATCGCTTATCCTGACGGTGTTAAACCTCGAACAACTATTACAAGACAAGACTGTTTAATCGCCAATAATGTCATGGTAGACGAGAAAACATCCATTAAGGAGTCTGTTGTGGGCGCTAATTGTCAAATCAAAGAAGGTGCAAAACTTTTCCAATGTTTACTCATGGATGATGTAGTCGTGGGAAAGGGCTGCAAGTTGACACGCTGTATACTTGGTAAAAGGAGTGATATTGGTGAGGGCTCAATATTGACGGACTGCGAGGTTCAGGAGAATCTATTGGTCGAACCAAGAAGTAAGTCCCCGTCTCTTGGAGTATACTTGTAGTGTCACTAACACCAAGATAGCCGAGGACAAGGACAACAAACTGATGAGCTCTTCGGGCTTGGAAGCTAGCGAAGAGGATATGCAGGACGTATTGCAAGAATTTGACGATGAGCATATAGGTGGACCGGCATTTGGATGACGCGTTGAACACACCGTTGCTCTAGACTATTATTGGTAGCTTCAGTCAAGTTCTAGCCCAATAAATGGATCACTTTTTTGCATAGGCGGCTAATTGTGTAGGTGATCTCCGCAAGCTGGCAGGTTTCACTACAGCAAGCAACATTAAGGAAAACAGATAGGTCATTTTGTGAGGCGGAAGGTGTGAAGATAATATCGGCCGGGAAGAATTCCTACGACTTTTGATCCCATGTACCAGGTCTAGAGCGCTTTACAATCTAATACATTATGTGCCCCATGCCAAGATTTTCGTTGTATGCTGATATACTACAATTGTAGTCGTCGGTTCAGCAGCTAAATTATATTATTGATTGGCAGAGACATCGACTGCATATACTACAAATTATACTTCGATATACATCCTACATAGCCATCGTACGACTTTTAAATGGCGCTTAGGCTCAACCAATCGTGCTAAGATTCTCCTAAGCCCTATATCTCATTGTTGCCGACCCGGATCCAATCGAATGTAACTGTATCTGGTATTATTTTCTCCCTTCACTCACGGTGGTAGGATACCCATGACACTAGCGGTTCAAAAGCTGGCTTTTTATTGGATAGACTAGAAAATTTTTTTGAGAATAGGACTAATACTATGTTTTCTATGCTACTACACCAACGTTTTATCCTCGTGTCGATCTCAGCCGGGTCCTTTTTGGAATGACAGCGGGTAGTTTCGAGATCTCCAGATCTCACATCAAATGTAGGATGCATATTGACAACCACCCCGCACTGACGTCTCCAGGCCCCCGCCGCTTTATGAGCAGAATTCACATCAGTAGCTCTTTTCCCAGAGCTAATATGCAGGCGGAGTAGCCCAAGGATGTGAGAAGGATGAACGATGTCAAGTGAATACGCCACGACAAGGTATGCCCTGTAGTGGTTCGGGTAGCTGCATCTGTTGTCACCACTCACACTTACTTTCGCAAGCTGTTGCATTTGCCCATTCGATCAATATAACACGCCGGTTAGAAAATGAAATAGCGTGATGAGTCATCGGACGAACTCGTAGTCAATCCTGTAAGTAAGACATTGGTCGGAAGAGCGCTGAATTTCGGTCTTGGCAGTCAGACGCGGTATTCTCACACGCCCCCCCTTCTCTCTCTCTTTTTCTTTTCTTTCTGTATGTAGGCTTTGAATAAGCACAACAACGTTAGTTGTCATTTCTCGGGCTGCTTGAAATGCGGCTCGTAGAACGTTGTGGCTGAATCTTGTAGCACGTTTCTAAGGCTGAACTCATGAAGCCTTACCTTCATTACACTGTGACATTGGAAGGATTGGGTGGGAGGAGGAGAGTTACAAACTACTAGTAGTTGCAGCTGCGAACGCCATGGGTGGAATCAGTAGCTATAATTGGTGCATTGTTGGTGCCCAAGGCAGAGTAGCAATGACAGGCGATCGATCTATGGTCTTATGCACGTCATCGACCGGTAGTCGTAGCCGACCAACCAGAAGTGTACATGTGCCATTTCAGGGTATAGCACACTACTTAATTAACATACGGCCAAAATTTCAATAGTTACAAGTTAACATATCGTTGTCAAAACCTGGTAATTAAGTTTTAGTACGCAGCTAGTCACAACTTACAGAACTTGGAAGGAGTTAGAGGCGGTAAAAAAGGCAAGGTACTTTTTAGAGTCAGTATAGAGAGATGGGGGCCTGCATGAGGAGGCACCCTTGATGGCTGATGCAAGTGAGCTTATCACGTAAACGCTCTTTGGCTCTGGCATCAAGCATGTGAGCAGGTTGGGTTAGGGTACATGCTGAGGGGTCTTGAGACATCCATAAGCCAACTAATTGTAGTGTGTGTAACCTTTCTACATCATACAGTACGTAATTAAAAAAGCCATTGAAAATGAGGGTCCGAATGGTTTGAAAGCCATTGTGAAAGGCTAGTTTGTTATGAACGTGAGGCTGAGAGGTCAAGGTATAAGACAGAAAAGAAAGCTAGCGTCACAAGTATTGGAGGAAGTCGTCGACTGACTCCACTGCTTAGCATATAGAACCTAGTCTATAAAGCGGGTCGTATGGCATGGTAGACAGGATGCGCCACACGGGTGCCAGCACTAATCAGCCACGTCTGGGCCAACTCTGCATGTTGATGGAGCTCAGCACTTTGTGTCTCTGGCGATATCTCTGTAAAGTACGGTGTAAGAGATCTGTTTACCCAAAACATGGACTATGTGACAGAAAGGGGGAAAAAAGGAGCTAAATAAAACTTTTCAATGATATTTGTTTTCAACCCGTCGTATGGAAGTGTTGTTTCATATTACAATATACAGTAACCTAGCTGATTGGCTTAGATCTATCTCAGCTATCCTTTAGGAGAGCAAGGTCTCAATGGTGGTTGCTTCATTAGCAACGGCCGGTTCCGTTAAACTAGACAAGAACAAAGCAAGCCTAAAACATAGTATGATTTCGAGCAGACATACTATGAATACTTCGGAGCCGACAATCAGGTGAGCACCCTTGGTCTATGACTTTCAGTATTTAGTTGGTTGGCACGGCCAAAGGTTCGGTGGATTAACTTCACAGCCGGGATATGGCTTGCAAGGGCTCTGTTTATTTAGCCTGGTTTTCTACATTCAAACACCGAGAATCCCGAAGCCGACTACTTTGGCACAACGGTGAGCAACTTTTGTTTTTCACGCCCGTGACTTGAAGATAAGTGGTTGCAGGTGTAGAAACAGTAGGCATCAATGAGAGCTCAGGTCAATTTTATTCAACTGACTGTACACTCTACCTAGCTGGAGCTTCGGGAAAAGCTTCCCCCAACCCTCTCTGTATTGGTGTCTGCTCAAACAAAGTCGGGCCCCAACGAAGTAGATGAAGCCAGAAACTTGCTCAGAATACTGTATTAATCCGTATTAGCACAGATGCCTCTAAGGAGTATCAATTCACATATTTCTACGCAAGGTAAACAGATCGTCTCACCGATATCTGAATGAAGCAAGCGATGTGATCGGCGTCAGCGACCCTTCTCCTTGTGCTCAGAACAAATTCCATCTGCATAGGTCTCGATGCGCCGGTAGATGCCTGGGCCACACTCGCCTCCGTTTTTCTTCACGTCGCACTCCTCCACGGCTGTGGACTCAATACATTTCTCGGGATTTGAGCAGTTGTAGTAAAATATCCAGATGGAACACATTATTGCTTGCTTCGAGATGAGACTATGGCTTCTGTGGAGACCAACGAGTAAGCTGGAAGTGAGAAATATGTTATTTAAAGAGTTTTTTTGTTTTATTCTGTAGAGATTGGTAAATTGTGTCTGTCCCTTGAAACCTCTGCATCGTCATCTCGCCTTTATAGCTTTAGACAGTTTAGTAGAAGCTAGAGTCTATTGTAGTGAATGGTTTTGTACCGTCTGTTACCTCGCTATTCTCAAGCATGACGCAATTGGACATTTCTTCTGTAATATCGATTTCAGGCAAGCATATTTCGGGCCGCGAGGTCCTCGGTCGCCCATGGGCTAGACTCTGCGGGGTGAATATGCCAGATTAGACACTTGCATTGGAAAGGAGCGGTCAAATACGCGGAGCGACAATGCGAAACATTCTCTGCAAATATCTCGGCTCTGAGTAGTCATGTGAGTCGATTTATTCATATGTTTGGGCAATAATTTGGAGGTAGCTGGCATGCATAGACACCTTTACACATGGTCTATCCACAATTTGGTATATTCAGGTTAACGCCTGGGGGTAGCCATGCTGCATAGGTGTAACCGAACAGCAGTGTTATGAAGTAACGTGATGCCGAGTGACGTTAGCTTCTACAATCCATGTTCCTTCTTTCCTGGGGTAGAATACTTCGCTGGTGAGGTCGTTGTCATTATGGGGTAAGATTTACGATCAGAGATGAGTACCACTCATTGCGTACCATGAAGGCAAGAGTGTCAGAAAGCTGAAGCATACAAAATCGAGCATTGGCTCTCTGCAGAGATGATAGTAGCGGTTGTAAATGAGTGTTACCGAGAATAGCGCTGAGGGTGATGTTTGCTACACCATCCAGGACTACTTGACGTGGGGTAAGCACAAGGATACTTCGGCCAGTTTTGTAAATGGTGGGACAACCCGGATGAAGAGTCTTTCATTGGTCCTAGGTCAGTCAAGTATGGGTATTGACACATTTGTCCAAAGCCTGACCTGGTCATCTTGGTAGGGTTCAAGGAGGGAAGTACACCAATAGGGAGAATAACACATTGCTCAATAACGGTGCAATATACTGATTGATCTACGAGTTATAGTGACACAATCAAAGTGGTGCCCGCAAGCCTCTGTCTCGAATGTCTTAAACCGTCGACGTTGGAGAGAGAGAGCGCCTATGTAGCCACATAAGGTACAGCCCAAGGAAAATGTACCATGTATATCTAGTTGTGCGTGTGGGGGAACAATCTTCAGGGGTAAAGTACTTGTGCTGAGACAACTGTGACTTGTCACCTTTCGCCTTCGAGGTAATCGCGCTCGACTATATTTTATATTGATACATGGTGGGAGTCTAAGCTACCCGGCCAATCGAGTATGGTGATGGGTAGTACCTATAAGTATACTTGTCATCTTTTAGTCACGATAATCAGAATGAACTCGGTGATCATATGGAGAGTACCAGAGGAAGACAAACTCCGGTGGCTTGTGTATCAGTATTCCCAGTCTGCAGTGGTCACGCGCACTTCGGGAACGTATGTTTTCTAGTCTATCATAGAGTAGCCGTGCCGTAGCATCGAGATGGTACCAGCCGAGCCAGCCAGTACGGCAACGGTGCATTAGCCTACGCAGATAAATGCGCTAGCAGCTCAAGGCTGGTCTATCAAATAACATGTCCGACCACTTGACACTTGGTATTCCGCCCGAGTTAGACTAGTGCCTAGGCGAGAGATGTCGTATCTCCGTCGATCAGTGGAGTGTGCATTTGCCACCCTGGACTTTCCGATTAGCCTCAAGCATCCAGCATCCAGCATCCAGTCGAGGCAAAAGGTGCGTAGTGTCGCTACAACGAGCAAGGTAACCCTATCCAACTCTAAGGTCTGGTCTACTGGTGTAACGATGCTAGTTTATTTTTAAAGAATTTCAATACAAATAATAGCGGTAAAATATTTACAAAGACCAATGCATACTACTTCAAGGAAGCCCATGTAAGTGACTCGAACGTTATTAGAATTTGGCGCGTAGTGTTGTGTCGAAACATGATGCTCCCCTGCCCCATTTGAGATTGACGTGCGCAGCACCCTGGCGAGTCACTCAACCTCAAGCGAGGAACAAGCCTTATGCAAGTCACCATACAACCAAATGAGAGATGGACTTGACTAAGGTGAGGAAGCCATCGTTGGACATACCGTAACCACGACGTATCAGCTTCGACGGAGGCCGGCGAGCACGGAGCACGCACGCCTTTTGGGGGTGAGAATCCCTCTTGACGTGTACCGGTGTATGATCAGCCTAGGGCAATTTCTACGTTCACCTTGGGGAAGCAGCAACATCATGAGCTGGAGTTTACGAAGAATAAAGATTGCCTGTTTGGTAGCGGATCTCTTGGGGCCACTGAATATTACCGGGTTTCCTGCCGGTCTATTCTAGGGTGAAACTATGATGGACTAATTACCAACAGGGGGGATACACTGTACTGCTCGTAGAGTGCTGTCTAGGGTATAGGAGTTGTGCTATGGGAAGTAGCAGCGTAAATGGATCATCAGAATCAACACCCAATCTACCGGAAGACGACTAAGCCGGTGGATTATGTAAGTAAAGCGAGACACGATCGCACGTCTGAGAAGCCCGAAAAGGTACACTCTTTTCTTCCCATGAGAGAGTGTCTTAAGGCTGTTGGGAACATAAGGCGGGGCTATTTATCAACTATAAAAATTCATTCCTGAATGTCGATTCCGCGCGGTAACCCCTGATGTGGCGGGCTGTCTAGTGAGGCCATGCCAGCGCGCTTGTCTCACGATCTAGTTTAAGTGCACATCGTAAGAGGAGAAGTCCATTTCTTCTGCCAAGACCGGCCAGTTCCAAGTGCCAATTCCATGAATGTTTGCTTCACATCCCGGCTAGGATGCTGTGTGCCGTCATGTTATCCGCTAGATCAACTGCTTACCTAGGGTACGAGACCGAAATAGCGTTGAGGGGCGAGGGCGGGTTGACCCTGTCGCGTTGTTGGCTCTGTTGCATGGATGCTTGATGCTATCCACAGCATCGGTACTACTCGGCTGCAGCAAGGTGTAGGGATGGATCTTGCACGAACTGGTCCAGCTGATTCCAATGCAAGTAATAGAGTATCTTCAGTTGGGTAATAGGTGGCTTGAAGGCAAGAGCCGTCGCTTAGCCATGTCTCCCACCCTTGTTCATCGCGCGTCCTCGATCTCCACGCGTCTTGAACTGCATTCCTCAACCCGATTTAAGACCCATACGGGCCGAAGGCCAGTTATATTGATCAGACTGTACCGGGTTAACTCGCCTAGTGCTTGTCTAAAGGGAGATCCTGTTCTACCCTACCCACATCCTCTAGAGTTCTGACTTATATATATACATTACTTCCATCCATTCCATCTATTCCATCTATTCCATTCATTCCAAACCACATCACTACTCACCAACTACTTCTAAGAACACAGAAATGGAACAAAATTACTTCGAACTGCTGGTCAGAGACCAAAACGGGCCTCACAGCCCCCCCTCAAGGAGCATGTCGTTTGCATCAACGGCCGATTCCTACCCAAACCCATATACACCAACAAGCGACCCTTCAACGCCCTTGACGATGGATCATGATCACATGGAATGTGGAAAAGTGGAAATGGGGATCACCCCTCCTGGATCTGATTTTGGGGGGAGTTTCTCGTCAGAATCTTCCCAATATTTGGACTTTGGGTTCAACGCATATCCACATCAACTAGTATCTCCACCGCTTGAATATGTAACGCCGCAATATCCAGCAAACGCCTTCAACCAATATGACGCCATGCAAGCGTGGGCATGGCCCCAAGAAGCAGCACCAATTTTCTTGGAGGCCAATACGTCCGGAGTAGCCACTACCCCAGGCCAACCCAGCCACCCACAGACATATTTCTCGATACAAGAAAGAACGGCTGCCTTGCACGAGGTACAAAACGGAAGCAAGACAAGTAGACGAGGCAAGGCACCCGTCGTCACAGTTGAGCGCAGGACCGCAACCAAATCAGGTGTCATAAAAGCAGTTTTATGTCAATCGGGCAAACACATATGCACGTTCGACGGGTGCAATAAAGCGTTTAAACGCGCAGAGCATCTTAAGAGGCATTTTAAATGGTAAGTCTTCTCCCTTCCCTTTCGACTTGTTCAAATGTTCTACCGAGCTAATTCGATCCAGTCAGCACTCGGATACTCCTTTGAATTATTGCCCGTTTTGTCCTGGAACTTTTAATCGCCTCGACAACTATCGAGGGCACATTAAATTACACAAGAACACTGATGGCCGAGTCAAATACCACCCAGACGCCCGTGCTTTTTATGATAAACTGAACTCTCAAATAACACCACGCAAAACTAGAAAAACGGCAGTTCGGGCCAAGGCCCGACTCGAGCGACGAAAGTAAGGGAGTTATTAGTCACAGCTTGACCACTGTCCGAAACGACATGAATTTCTGTTAGCTCTTTGCTTTCCTTTTCTTGGAGGGATCAAAGTATATCGCGCGATTCGTTATATGCCAAAACAGGATGGTTATACACACATGAGGGGTTTCAAATACGGTTCTGATGTATCTTTTCTGTGGCTGGGTTGGTAATAGCTGGTAATACGCTCATAATTCATACCCCAGTGGCGGCTAGTTTGTCTGCAATATCTTGGGGGTATTGGGGGCACAGCTACAACATAGCTAAAATTATTAAAATACTACTGGAGAGATTTATCCAGGCAACAACGTCCGTTGTGAGTATGTACAAGCTGTCTATTCCAACACATGTGGTGATACACCCCGCATAGTCTAGTTGCAATGGTATGTTTCAAATATCGATCATGGCGATAAACTGTCTCTCTGGGCAGTATGGCCGAGACATATCAGCCCAAAGAAGCACTAGCTACACTAGAAAAGCGATTAGATATAGGATAGCTTAGCCGAGTGCATGAGCAGGGCACACTGCAAACTCCCAGCCGAGGGTAGGCCAATTATTCTTACAATACGCATTAATATTATAGTATTCGAGCAGCCTAAAGACATTGTACCCTGACCTCTTATCTTCTAAACTATCTAGCAAATGTTTCGCTATGGCTGCCATAGGGACAGCTGAGAATACCAGGTTACGCAGGTGTGTCCATCGTGAAAGCTGGTACATTGCAGCTGGGCAACGTGACGGCTTCGTCCTAGAGGGATAGACACTGGAACTGTAGCACAATACGACTAGTATACGCAAACAAGGCGGACGGCAGCTGGTAGGTCTCTTCACAGTTGGAATACTAACCTTGTTATTGCCATGGTACAGAGTTACCGCAGCGGTGATATGAAGTACATTGAGTGACTAATGACACAATCATCGGTCTTGAGGAGCATAAATCCGTCCAGCATTGTTCCTTGTCTTACGACTAGGGTATTACGCACGGAAAACTCTGCAAATGACATCTTAGTGTCCTGGCCTGTAGTAGCCATCACATAGTCTCACTAGCGCCTGTGAATGTTTATAGGACAACGGCTGGAGGCCTGTGCCTTCCGCACCGCCCGCTCCCGCCCCCCTCCATGTAAAACACTAGAAGTGAGAGCTTCCCGAGAGGAGCGATGTAGTACGGCCCGGTCGCCAGGCGACTATCGTTATGGGTGTATGTGGCTCACTCTCTTTGGTCCCGGAGAATGTGGGTTTGGGGGTGAGGAGTCCCTATATTAATAACATTCGCCTTAAGCTTGGAGATCTTTGTATTCCCATGTGATAACATATTATATTGAACCACTCTGTTCATGCTCACTTAAAAGATGAACATAAAGTGTAAGCAAGTGGTCTCCTAGGAGTGGCGGTGAAGGAGAGGGGAGACTAGAAAGTTCCGCAGTTTCGGGTCAACAAATCGTCCTGCTCAAAGATCAGACAGTCCACGGTCTTGCCTATCTCTATCCACGTGGACAGAACCTCAGCCCAGGATTCTAGGCTCGAACTTGAGTGGTACCAGGTATACGAAAGCAAACAACAGAGCCTGTCACGTTCCAACGTACCGTACGCCCCGACGAGTGGGAAACACGGCTGATCCACCTAGGTGAGCTAGCCGAGTTGGTCTTCGGCTGCTATTGGTGTACCAAATAGATAACAAGAGCAAGTTGGCAGGTAGAAATCAGGCTTATTGAATATTGCTCCAAACAAAAGCTGAGTGACTCCTCCAGACTCTGGCCATGATAATGCTGTGGTGCATCAAGCTTAATACCATCGATTCAAATCCCCCTATTTCTTTAGCCGTTGTCACACACTCTAACCCCCAAAATTTTTCATCTAACACTTGGCTGGAGCCAATAAAAAGATCTGGTATCGATTCAAGTGTGAATGGCTACCTGAACCACAAAATTCCCAGGGGAACAATCCCTAGATGCCGTGGTATCAAGGCGAGCGTCGTCTATGTGGTCAAAAAGGGGCAGCAACGATAGTTTCCGGTTCATATCCCCGTCGCTCTGAGTGTAACTCTAATAAGAATTGTCTAACACTGTGATTACAAGGAACAGATATTTATCACTCTAATGCTATCCGTGCATGGAGCCGTAAACTATATCTCCACAGAAGGAATATATTTACGGGGTACAATTGCGTTTCATACTTGCCTCGTGGCCGAGCAAAGGTAACCGGTTGTCGGAGATCGACGACTTGTTTGACAGTTTCGCCCATATACAAGAAAAGTGCGACGCCTGGAGAAGCGGCAGGATACACCGACAAACATCGATGTCAGAGCCTCGTAAGTCAAGCAAGTATATGAGTAATCATGTATTCTCGTTGTTGTACAAAGAGTTCAGCACCCTTTGAATTCTCGTCCTCGACTAAATACCTGCTGAGAATATATAATATCCTTTTTACTAGAGTCAGGAGCATGACCATCGATAACCAAATTATGATTATTATATCATGTCACAACACAACCGCTCAATTTTGAATTTAAAACTGAGATTAGAATATTAGTAGTGAATAGTATAATATTTAACTACCTAATATTAAAACATAAAATCGCCAACAGCAGCGAGGGCGTCTCTATAAATTAAACCCCCGGTTACTTATCTATTAATTATCCGCCTATTGCATTATGTTAGTATCGGCGCTTCAACCCATTTGAAAGAGAAAAAAATATCATAGATTAAGTTCTTTGCAGGCCTAGTTTTTTTCTAAATTCTTCTAGGCGTGGTCGCACTTTTAAGTAGTAGTAATTAGTAGTAGAAAGTAGCGCAGCAACACTTTTAACGTGCGACACAGCCCCGCTCTAAGACTTAGGTCGCAGTAAAGCGACCGGCAACTTAGATCATTAAAAGTTGAATGCAGGTGCACAGAATCATTTCAGAAGTTTTGTCCAACGCTTAGCGCGAATACCTCAAAATAAGCTGCACCTTTTCACATGCCGCAGAGGAGTTCGAGGCTGGGGCAACATCCCGTGCCCTAGAAAGTCGTATGGGGACCCTTGACGGTGGGCCAGTGGGACCACTTCAGACAAAACAAAAACGCAAAACGTAAAACACAAAACATAAAGTTAATACGCCACCCCGAATTTCTATATAAAATCTATATATAAAAACCTTAATAACTTTACTAATATTATAGCTATAAACATGCAATTTGAAAATTTAAGCTATTAATTTAATAAGCAATCTAAATATATTTTTTATAATTTTACTACTATTTTTTTTTCTAGTAAAATAAAACCCGCGCTAAAGTTTTAGCATAGTTTTTAGTACAGCTATAAATAAAATAGTAATAAAATTATAAAAAATATATTTAAATTTTTTATAAAGTTAATAGCTTAAATTTTTAAATTATATACTTATAGCTATAATATTAATAAAATTATTAAAGTTTTAATATATAAATTTTATATAAATTATTAAAATAGTTTATTTAAATAAATAATTTATTTATATAAAAAATATATTATAAATAACTTAAAAATTATTAATATAATTAAAAAAATTAAAAAATTATTAAATAATTAAAGTTTATTTAAATTATTATTATTATTTATTAGCTTTTATTATTTTAAAAAATTAATTTTAATTAAAAAAATATAATAATTAATTTAAATTATTATAATTTATATATATTTATTATATAACTAAGCTATATAAAAAATTATTAATTATTATTTTATATTTTTATATATTATATAAATTATTTATTATATTAATTATTATATAAACTAATTATTATATTAACTATTAGCTATATTACTAGCTATATTAACTGCTATATTAACTGCTATACTAACTATTATATAGTTATATTAACTAACTGCTATACTGACTGCCATATAGCCATATAGACTGACTGCTATACTGACTGCTATACTAACTGACTGCTATATAGACTGCCAGCCGTACTAACTGACTGCTATACAGCCATACAGACTAACTGCCGTACTAACTGCCATACAGACTGCTATACTGACTGCCATACTGACTGCCATATAGCTATACAGACTAACTGCCATACAGCCATACTAACTACCATATAGCCATATAGACTGACTGCCATACTGACTGCCAGCTGTACTGCCAGCTGTACTAACTGCCATACTAACTGCCATACAGCCATACAGACTGACTGCTATACAGACTAACTGCCATACTAACTGACTGCTGTACTGCCAGCTGTACTAACTGCCATACTGACTGCCATACAGCCATACAGACTAACTGCCATACAGCTATACTAACTACTATACAGCTATATAAACTAACTACTATATAGCCCTACAGACTGACTGCTATACTGACTGCCATACAGCCATACAGACTGACTGCCATACAGACTGCCAGCCGTACTGACTGACTGCTATATAGCCATACAGACTAACTGCTGTACTGACTACCATACAGCTCTACAGACTAACTGCCATACTGACTGGTGGCTAGGTCTGTGGCTAGGTCTGTGGCTAGGTCTGTGGCTAGGTCTGTGGCTAGGTCTGTGGCTAGGTCTGTGGCTAGGTCGGAGCCTTTATTAAAAGTGGAAAAAAAGTGGAATAAAGTGGAAAATATAGGCTATATAGCCAACTAGAGCCCTTAGAATTACAAGGTATATAATTAGCCTATTTAAGTAAAACTAACTTAGTGTTTTGTGTTTTATGTTTTGTGTTTTACGTTTTGCGTTTTTGTTTTGTCTGAAGTGGTCCCACTGGCCCTCCATAGACCCTTGTCATCTTGCCATGGGTCCGTCATTGGATACCCCTTCACCCGGAGATGGTCAGGGAGTCATGTGTAGCACCGATAGTTGAGTGGCGGTGCATTTTTCCGGACCGTGGTAATAAGTTAGTGTCTTTGTGGTTAGCTTCTGCTGAACGCCAAGTCACGACCAGAATCAATTAGGTTATCGTCATAACCAGAACTAGATGCAACAGAATGCACACACAGCTTAGAGAGAGAGCAAGGCGCGCTCGGACAAGACAAGCAAGACAGCTAGTTCAATAGCCATCGCTTATTTCTGACAGTATGTCTTACTATATTGAGTGTAACTAAGAACCTGATATAATAGCGATATATAGGTCTATGGGTTCGTAAGTCCTTGATTTGGGTCAAGATTCTAGTCCTCTCCAATGTTTTAACCAGCTATGACCTTCGAGTCCATCCAAGTATGCGTTGCTTAGGTGGATATCTCCTACTGCATCTTCGACAGCAAGTGCTAGTGTGCGTAATGTAGCTTCTTTTGAAGGGGCGACCTTTATCTCAAGTATTTCTCTGTCTTGTTCGCACCCCACGCGAATCAAACCCAGTTGGTCTGGAACGTCTTGAACAAACCTACCAGTGTCTCGATGAAACCCATACTGAATGTCGTGGCGGTCCTTGACGAGCCACACCCAATGGAGATAGGCTCGAGAGCTCCCTTGTTGCAAGAAAGGCCAAAGTTCCAATTCGACTTTTTGGATTTGAGTGGTCCCGGGAGGGGGCCAAGCCGCAGTGGATCGGCTTAATTGAAAATTATGCCGATGCCATAGAATCTCGCTTCGCGGGATATCTTCCGTCTCCGAATAAGCTCTCGCTTCGGCCTTGTCCAAAAAAGATTGGGACGCTCCGGACCAGGCAGCCATAACAAGGTCTGGTTTTGATGTTGAACCATAGCCGTAACGCTCCTCAAGCGTCCCCAGAAACCGCTCAATCCAATCGAATATAGCCGGATCGCCAAGGAGGAAAATACCGAACCACCATAGGCCGAGGCGTGGCCTACGGAGGAGAAAGATTTTCGCAATGGTCTCCGCCTGGCGTGTTTTCAGGAACGGTTCCAAGATGTGGAATATCGACGCGTACCAGGGACTGACAAGGTTGCAGCTGATATCTGGGTTCCAGAAAATGCTCCAGATAGCAGAGCCAAGAAAGTTGGAAAGGCTGAGCGTTATGTAATACGGAAGGTCGGCAAAGTGTTGCTGGATAGAGATCACGTCTACCTTAGCCGTAGTTGGTCCTTGGCTGTTGAGGGGGTAGAGGGATAACCGAGGCGTAAAGCTTGAAGATCTGTAGAACGGAATTAATAGGACAGCCAAGAATGCCACCGTAGAGGGCATTAGAGGTCCTACACAACTGTGGGTTGCCGGTACGAGTCCAAACAAAGTACACAGCTCAATCAATAGCTCTACAGCCTCGGAGGCGGAAGGAGGCGCCTCTTTTGGATCGTAGGCAATCCGATGACCCGAGATGAGTATGATGTCAGCGTCCAGGTACACTGCCCATGCCGGGAGAGGGCCTTGTACAGACCATCCCATAGAAGGCGCAAGAACCGCCGAAAGCCATCGAACAAGCTTGTCCGACGCGCCCGTAAGGTCAACAACACAATCCGTAGCTGTCGTGGTGGGAACCGTTTGTCGAAATGATGGCGTATACCGAAAATTCCGAGTTTGAAACTCGAGTAGCCTAACGGAGAAGATATAAGACCAGCAAAGGAACAACAACGAAAAACCCCTAGGTTGGGGAAGCTGAGGTTGTGATGTTAGTGCCAAGCATCTCAAGGGTTTATCAAAACCGAGAGAGAAACGTTGCCGGGCTGAAGATGACGTGGTGCCCCAGTGGTGACTGCATGCGAGATGGGGAGGGCTGGATAATTTCCATACAGCCCAGCCCCATAAGCCTTTGCTCCTTGGAAGCGGCTGAGGTAATGCAGGGACATCCTTCATGAGGATACAAAGGTTGCCCAACGTAGATGGGTAACAACCTTCCGGAAGTTCACGAGCACGTTCAAGTAGCTGCGACCACGTTTCTTGGCCATCATAATAGACCCGTTTTATCTGTGCGGAGCTTGGAATAAGAGGGTCATCTTCAGCATCGATCAAGACATCACAGGAGCTATCATCGCAGGTCGTGTCAGAAGCAGGGGTTTCGTTGGGATCCCTGAAAGGTAGTTCATCGCTGCCGTGCGCCCTTGTGGTATAATCACTCACGAGTACATTCTGGCCCGTCTCTATCCAAGTCTGGATCTGGCGGAGCCGGTGTACTCGGCTTTGCATGTCGTATGTTAGCCCGCGAGGTTGTTTGCAAAGTGTTTGCAAAGTGAGGGTGAATGATAAAAGTGTGTACTACTAGGTAGGTTCGTGGGGCAACACGGGCACCCCACGCCCCTCCCACGGCAAGCTTAGAGGCTTATGCTCGACCATATCTATATTCAATTCCTTCCCCGGTCCCCGGTCGCATTGCTGCTTGCTACAGCGTCACTAACGCGGAGTTTATCGAACTGACCCTGAAGGTCGTCGTCGTCGTCGTCGTCGTCGTCGTCGTCGTCATAATAATCAACATCCTCTTCCGCTCGATATGCTGGGTGGTCGGAAAGGTACTCATGTGGCAAAAGAGGCTGAGCTGCCTTGGCTTTGTCAGGAAAGTATTTCTTTCCGCATGCACAAGGTTGGAAGCATATCTTCCAACCTCCTACTACACCACCGTGCACCTGAGCTTGACATATCTCAAATATCTTTTTGCATTTCCCACATTTCGACTCGCTTGCCCTAGCATGCTCGTTGTTTGCATGCCCACAAAGAGAACAAGTACCCTTCCGTCCGGAGCTAGTTGACATGGGTAGGAGGTTAAGAGGTTGTTTTTTTTCTTCTAATATTTCACGATGTGTGAAATGTATGTTGTGTGAATTCATCAATTGCTTTATTTGCATCTCGACATCTTATCCACCCTTATTACACACACACACACATATATATATATATATATCAACAAATGCTGTATTAAAAGAAGTAAAAGCCCCAAGCCCTGGTAGCTGTTGCCCCTCTATGACTTTAGGTCAGGACGTGGTCCTAGAGATAATTCCTCCTTTACTCTATTGTTGTCATATTACTACGGACTGACGGCATCATACATGTAGAATCCCCTGATCCTATCATCTTTATGTAGCTACCTATAAAAACTATTGCGATGACTTCTAACACGTCTTGGGCCACATCGCATACATAGCACAATAAAATAGAGAACTATAAAGTAATTAACTCCCCGGTAAAGGCTTAAACTTTCAACCTCTTGATTAACAGTTAGACACGCTAGCTGATTCCCACATTGAAATTGGCCCCGTTATCGGTAGGTATAGTTATGGTCCACTCCCTCATATCTCCGGGCCTTTGTCTCTTCATGCACCACCACGATAATAGTGACTTCTTCCTAGTATACAGTAATCCCAGTGAGCAAATCGAATGCATCAATAATTGAGTTCTTTAAAGTATGATAAAACTAGAGATTCGGCTCACAAAAATAGATTGTACATCTATTCACCCGGTAAATCCCGCAAACCGGTGCAATGGTATTCGCACACCTTTGATCTGGGAGCGAGAAAACTAGGTCTAGCTTCAGGAAATTGCGAAATTATACCATGGTAACTGGGTTCCACGATAGGCTAGGGGCTTGTCACACTACGTAATTACCACTGGGAGAACTGTCGCGGTCCTATTAGCTGCAGGCAGGCCAAGCGTCAGACTTGGCTACGTTCTACTTTTGTAGCGTTACGATATGTTCCTGTAGTTGCATTTCGTGAGATGGAAACTGGCACCGTGTCTCGAGAAGCGGAGATGAGGCCTTATGCACGTATCAATTTTGAAGATTTGATATGGAAACCTCTAGGGCTGGTGTCAGGTGGTTTGGTAACATCCTGGTGTCTATCTAGTAGGCTTCGCCTATATATTCAGGCTATCCCCCCAAACTATCTGTTGGAAGGGCTGGGGGACAAGAGATCAATATACCCTTATGGTTACTGACCCCCTTCTACCTACCTGCGATGTGACTGCGTAAGCTATTCCATTCACTCTGGGACAGATACCCCTGACAGCTGGAGGTTTGGGGAGCCGAAATTAGAGTCTCTATCCGCCGCTTGCTATCTTGTGTTTAGGTTTATGTGTAGATAGCAATTCTTCAGGTAACCTATGCGGCTAGTTAGTATGGAAGAGCATCGATCGAAAAGCCGGGAGTTAAGTTTCGCTCAGGAATCGTCGCTGTTACCCCGAAAACCTGCTTTGATACAGATGAAGAAGACGTGCCTCGAGTTATCTCTTTCATCAAGCTTCCGAGACCTATGAGAGAACCCTTGGCAACATGGATCGCGATTATATATATATATGTGTGTGTGTGTGTATAAATTAGGGGACTTTATGTAGCGGTTGGGATGTTGGTTAATCTAGCAAAATAGAAAGAAATATTAAAAATTGAAATGCTCGAACTTTCAACCTCCTATCAACAGTACTGTTCAGACGCGCTAGCCAATTGCGAAGCGAGGAGGTTATTAAAACTGTGGGTCATTATTGCTTACTACCTCATGATTAATATCCGCTAGTGCACCGGTCTCGTTCCTTGTTCCTTCCCCTCAATTGCAACCAACGGGTTGCCAGGCCCTCTTCTGTAATTATTATTGAATCTTCTAAACAACATCGTGACATTTGATTTACACCGCCGTCTACATATAGAACATTTTTTCTTCCTTACCACTTGAAGCAGTGTAACTAAGCGCTGCCATCTTACCGTCGTCCGCCCAATTTTTTGTTGTTTTTCTGTATTTCGGCGTTGTGTGTCTTTCTCGCAGATCGGCTTCTCAGGTGACTATAATATTACAGCTGACCTCCATCTTCATGATGCCTTTAGACATAAGTTTAATGGATTTCGCCAGTCTGGATTTAATTCAACTGTGGTAGCTCGGTGCATGTGCTCAGGAGCAGCTTTAGTCATCAACACACTTGCCAAGCTTTGAACACATGAACACAGCCCAGTATGACATCAGCTTCTCGCCAACCCATCCCAACTCGAGCCAAACCCAAGCTCATCGCTAGTTCCGTTGACTTGCATTGAATCGCTGAAGTTTCAATGGCTATGAGATACGGCTTATGCTAGACATTTTCCGCAGCAGACATGGACATTCTGCCATCGTATAGCGAGGCGACCTCTCGGCGCGATTGGCTGTCGCTTGCTGCATCTTTTGTCCCCGCATCAAGCTGGACGGCTTGCTGTCTTGTAGATAGTCGATTCTACAGCTACTTCGCGCCTCGTCTGTGGCAGGATCCATTAGCGACCATCCGGAGCCTTGGTCTGCATCCAAATGATGGTGAGTTTCTCTGCCACAGCGCATTCTGCCGACGAGTCATGTGGCTTCACCAAAGCTGGTCTCACATATCTCTCTTTACATCCCAGTTGGAGGAAATACAACCGAAACGGAATCCATTTGGCTGACAATGGTTATAGATCTTGCCTGGTATAGGCGCTTCATACACAAATATGCCTGGTCTACGCGGCTCCAAACACGCTGCATGGTGAGATCTTTAGATTTTCGGGCCTTCGCCTTGCGAGCGTCTGGTCTCTATTCAACAGACGCGAGCGAGCGAGCAATTTCTGAAAGCTTTAAAACACTACCCAAACTTTTCCCGAGATTGATGTGTCTCATGATCGATGGCCATCCAGAACTTGACCCTAGTTCTCTGGCTGTGGCTGGAGCCACTACTTCTCACTCTCTCGAGCTTCTAGATCTTGCTCGTTGTCGCCAAGAGCTCACTCCAAAGCTATTTTCCCCACAGTTATTTCGTAATCTGGTTTATCTCGACCTTTCATATATTCCCGGGTCGATAAAGAGTGCTATTCAGTCCTCTCTTAACCCCGCCTATCTTCCCGAACTTCGTGTTCTGAAGGCCCGAGGACGTGAGGTAGACGACGCCACTGCGCAATTGTTATTTCAAACGTTCCGACTTCAGCTCTGGAGTATTGATCTGAGCGATAATAAACTTACCGATGTTGCCATCGACGCATTGCTGGCTCATTGCTTTTCTTCGCTATCGTTCCGTACTGATGCCCATTTCGAGGTCGAGGGAAAAGTGGTGATGCCTAAGAATATAGGCACCCACCAACATGGCCTTTTCGAGTTCGTCCAGGAATCATCACATAGTTCTTCATTCACGCATCCTGGGCGACACTTTGCTGATCCTCCCGTGTATTCTCATGAAGCAGACCAGACGGAGCAGCGGGAATGGCAAACTGTTCGTTCCAATGGCACGAGCCCTTTAAGATGCGATGACGCTGGCACAGTGAAGGAAATGCTTCTTCAAAATGTGTTGCTAGTAACGAGCGACACACCAAGACAACTAGTATACAACCTCCACCTCCCCCGGGGAGGCATTACGCATTTATACCTTAACCATAATAACTTCACTGCTAGTGGCGTAGCAAGGCTGCTGCAATTTTCATCAGGAAGATTGGAGCACTTCGAGTGTGACAGTTTTCACCATACACCCCTTATATCACCATTTGACAAGCGCGAATATCAATTACGTATCGGTGGCATATTTGGATTGACCCATCTGTTTCGTCCTGCGTTTTCATCGAACCTTCGGGCACTATGTGTACACCACTCACTTGTAACGCAAGTTCCAGACATTCGCATAGACGATATTCCTTTGGTAACAGCTCTAAAGCTTTCGGAGACGGTCCTTTTCGAAAACATTAGGAGGGTCTATCCTCAACGTTTTGTGCCGGATATGAATCCACGTATAACCTCCCTTACACTAACCAACATCCCAGCACGCTCCGTCGGACCCGTCATTGACCAATTGCTTTCATTCTTAGACCTTGCCTCTTTACAGCAGGAAGCCATAAGGCGAACTAGATCGGGCATGAATGATCGTCATACAATGGTTCTTAGTGGTCTTCGTCATATCCGATTCGAACTAGACCACGACTTTTCTGACGACGTGTATGACTTGTCTACTGGTGGTGACGTCGACTACGACAAACTTCTCGATCCTGGAGATCAGGATTTTAGCAACGACACATTCAGTTTCTTCGAAGACACCAGGCGAAACGTGCCGAGTCGGGTCGGTATGGAACAAGGGTCAGGTAAAAAGGAATCTTGCTACGCGAACACGGAGCGGTATACTGACTGGACGTCTGGTCGGTTGAAGTCACCACCGTATTCAGACACCGAGTCTCACTTCATCAATCACGACGAAGAGGCGTCTAAATCTTGGACAGGAAACACTTATTCAGTCCCTGTGTGGATTGGCCCTGGTACGATTGGGCCTCATGCCGCTGTTAATGAATACATGTGGAATCTTCAAGATGCAAAGTTGAGGTCTAACGTGGGGCCAGCGACACCAAGCCATGTTGCCGCTGGAGTGCCAACATCCACATATATATTTTACGCTGCCTGGGATGCTATGATGTACCCCAGGAACCTCACTGCAGCTATCAAGAAATGCGACGCCGAGCCCCTTCGGGACGTAGCAGCGGCAATTAAGGAGTATCGTGCGAGAACAAGGGGAACACCTCTTCACTGGGATGGGAAGATGGAGCTAGTACGTCGGAATCGATCATCACGACATCACGCCTTAGAATACTGGCGCTGAACGAACTTATGTAAATTCTTTCCGATATTTACAATAGCGTTTTCTCATTTTCCGTCCTTCATAGTTCGGAATAAGAATGCTTGAATTCCTATAGCAGACCACTAGTTTACAGTGATTGAGTAACCAGTGGTGGTCAAAACCGCGTTCGAGCCGACAAAGGGCTCGGTTCCAGCACCTATGCTAGTGACGTATTGTGATTTAGACATGCCATTATTGGTGGTGAGGTAGTCGAAGAAGTCCATGAGATCGCCACTAAATTTTGTCACCTGCGATTGGGCAACGAAGCTGAAAACATGCATGGCACCGTTATAGCCATCGAATAGATTCCAGGTCACTCCGTCAATGGTCGGAGTCGCGATGGGACTGCCAGTTGATGAAATAGGACCAGCGCCACCAAGAGCAGCCAGCCAGACCATTACTTCGTATTCCGACGATCCGCTCGCAGAAGAGGATGTAAAACTGTCATAGGCCACATCTGCAACGATGCCGGACCCGGTATAGCTATTAGGCGGATAATTAGTCTACTTTGCGATGCGATTGACGGGGACCTTCCGCCTAGAGACAGATAGACTGCGCGCTATGACTTACCTATATGACCAAGTCGTCGGGATAGATGAGATGGCAGAGACCTGCTTTGCCGTAGTCTGTACGACAACGTTTGCAAATGACTTGACGTTGTAGTTACCTCCAGACCACGACCACGACGTCGACCAGGCCACACTATTGCCTGAGAGCCCGTTTACAGTCGTGCACTGACTGCCTGTCCCGGCGGATTCGCCCCAGAGGTTGTTATACACGACTGCGATACTTAGCATTAGTATATCGCTATTCGGGGTATTAAATCAAGGTTCCAAAAGAGCCCTTCTGCTCCCAAAGCTGCTAGGGTGAGAGGTAATGATGATGAGGTTACTCACTGTATGAGCCCGTCTCCACTGAATCCCATTGTCCACAGAATGTTGTCGCTCTCTTGTCGACGGTGGGCGTTGGCGTCGCGAGGGCCAAGCCCGCCAGAGCTGCCAGGATGAAAGACCTCATAATGATGGCAAGATTCTGCTTAGACTGATCGGAGCAAGAGAGTGTCGACTGGATGGAAGTCTGCAGTCGAAATCGTCCCGAGAACTAAGACTGCCCACCCGAGCGCGACAACTTGGCAGCCTTTTCAATTCCATCGCCATCTACCAGTGACGTCGACGGAATGAAATTTCTCCATGGTTATTTTCCTAATTGGATATCTACAGAGGCAGTACGGACGCAATACTTAGTCTGTTTCAGCTACCACAGCATCGGTATCCCGTACAGGCATAACTCCCCGGTGGTTTATTCCCGTTTATAGCGCGGAGCGTCATCCGGCGAAACGCAGGAGTATTTCTGTTTCGTAACAAGAGACTCCAATTCCCCGGGTTGTCCATCGCAGTTTTTGCGGGGAGCAGACCCATTGACGGAGTCCCTCCAGCGGAGATTGGTGGAATCCCGGGAGTTTCAATTTATCTCCATCAGTTGGGAATAGCCCCCTTTCTCCTTGTCCTGGCGCGTGGGTTTCTCTTACTGATGTGCTTCCGTCTCCATCCGCTGCAAGAGGCGGGCTAACGACGGCAATTTTTGACTTACTGTTTATACTATTCTACTAGAAAAGAACACCTCCAACAATACAAATAGTAGTAAGCAGCTATGTATACTGTGTACTGACTGTTTGGCACGTTATCATGTGATTTGGTGTCCTCTTTATAATCCCCATCCTATCCAATGTTTATCATCAATGCGATATCTCGCTAGCTTCTACATATCTTGTACGCGCCGGCGTCGGCTAGTCAGGTGCCCATGAAGGACCGAGTCTGACCAGGGACGGCACTATATCAAGCTCCGATGTGGTGAAGTAGTAACACTAGATATAAGCGCCTAGTAACCTAGAATACTCTGCATGTACTATAGTTGTTACAACAATCTCGAATTCGTGGGACCTATACGGAGTACTCTTTATTCTCATTTCTTTTCTTAGTCGACATTTATTAAAGAGATCTTCGCAAGCTCACGTCCTTGAGACGCTTGGGGAGTAACCAATGTGCTTCTAAAACCCCCCCTGTAACGCTAACCGAATCCGCCATGCAGCCTCGGCTGTTACGGTTTGGAGAAGTTTGTTCCTCCACCTGTTACGAAACCGAATTGCCAGTATTACCAGAATGATGGTGAAAATGAGCTACCCGATAGCTACTTATCTTGCAAGAAAATTCTTAGAACCAGACTTTGTGAGGACCTTCCGAAATTTAATATCGAGCTATCCGTCATCGAAATGTCGGATATCGCGAAGCAAAGAATCGCTGCGCTCGGCAGCCAGCTGTCGCCCCAAAGCAATAGCTCCGGGGACTTCGAGGGAATACCCGTGATTAAGAAGCTCGCTGGCAAGTCCAATGGGCCTCGTGTGTCGGGTAAGGTTGTCATAATCACAGGTAGGTACAGCAGCTCTAGTTTGGACTCTACGATATATATTCTGTAGGGTGTGACTAACAAGTACACTGTCTTCGTTCAGGTACCAACTCGATTATGGGCATAGGTCGAGCGGCCGCGCATCTATTCGCCGAAGCCGGTGCGAAGGCCGTCTATATTTGCGACTATGACAGTAGCAATCTAGAAACCCACAAGCGCGAAATCACCTCATTGTACCCTGCCGTTAACATACACGTCCGACAATTCGACGCTGCGGACGAGAAGGCGGTAAAGGCGGTTGTCGATCACGCCATAGAAAGCTACGGGAGGCTGGATGTATTCTTCGCCAATGCTGGCATCATCGGACCCTTGGCAGCGTTCACGGATATAAGCAAGGAGGACTTTATGAAAGTAATAGACACCAACACTGCTAGGTTCGTTACCCCATGTGTCTACCACTTATATTACTCGTGGTCGTCAATTTCTAATATGAGTGCTAGTGTATTCTTAGCCGCTAAATATGCTGCACCCGCTATGATGAAAACCTCGTCGGAGAAAACGTCAGCTTCTGGAAGTATCATCGGCACTGCTTCGGTGGCCGGGCTAAGGTCAAATGCTGGCACGACCCCATACGCCGCCTCCAAGGCTGCAGTCGTGTCACTAGCACAGTCGATATCGTACCAACTCTCAGGTACAGGCATTCGCATCAATTCCGTCTGCCCTGGCCTAATCGAGACTGGCATGACAGCGCCAACTTTCGCCTTAGCCAGGGCCCGAGGCACCGAGAAGAAGGTCGGGCAGCTGAATCCGTTAAAAAGAGCAGGCATAGCCGACGAGGTGGCGCGGGTGGTCTTGTTTCTGGGAAGCGATGAAGCAAGCTACGTCAACGGTCAAGCCTGGGCCGTCGACGGTGGGTTGAGTGCCGGACACCCCTATGTTATTGGGAAGATGGCATAATCAAAACGTCTTGGCAACGCTGGGCTAGCATGTGATCTGTAAAGGAGAGAAGGAAAAAAAGGATCGTACGGACTGACACCTGCCGAAAATGACTAGCTATGCCAACTGGCTGTCTCGACTACACGCGGCTCTCCAGATAAGGAATGCTCCTCACCTTGCGGTATAGAAGCTGTCACTGGACGATGACATATTCCTAGCCGCTGAGTGGTTCGCCTTGTCTTTTCCCCCCCTTCACAACCGTGGGGCTTGATCAGATGCCGGGGCAGGGGTCCTCTATTTAGTCTAGCCCTAATGCACTCGTGGAGAAACTTAATCTTCAAAGACGATGCTCGATTTATTAGGTCTCTTGAGTTGTGGCGAGCCTTGACTGTCAATCCAGATGGGCAATCATATCCATTGTCTTGTAAGGACGCACAGCCTTTGTAAAACATTTTTGTAAGATACCTTGAATCTGTTGTGTAAAGCAACAAAATCATGAATATACTGATGTTATAAAGTAAATAGCACAGATACTTTTACCATATAGTATAGTTTGGCTATTCTAGCGTTCCAAACATCGCGGTTTAGTACAGGCTTGGCAGGTCTGAAATATAAACTGGCGAGAGAGCCGCGTAAGCTCGTGGATCCCACCCACATCCCGACGTTAAATACTACGTCGGACATCATCTCCATCCTCTTCCATACGGATACGCTGGACTTGGCAATGGAATGATGCATAATACGCAGCCACTGATTGGCTCGTTGATATTGATGCGACTAACCTTCCCTTCGAGTTAATCGACGTAGATCTTCTTGGCCTCAATCTTCTAATGTGATCGGACCCCTTGACGGCGGCTCACCTTCCTCAACCACCTACCCGCCCAGAGAATCCAGTCGGCGAGGCAGCATAGGCCGGTGGGATATCTCAGTGCTCAGTCGGAGAGACAGGATGGACCGGTGGGATGTTCTAGTGACATTAGTAAGGATTTGTTTGGGGTTTCTATCAACTCGCGTACGTCCTCCGGCTTGAGGAACATGTCGTGTGAGGAAGATCTTGTTCCGTTCTGGAGCAGAAGGGCTTGGAATATAAAGGGGGAGGACACTACGTGAACTTCATGAGAGCTGTCTCGACCGACATCCCATCAAGGGCCCTCCCTTCTCTAGGTCATTAGGTTGCCGCTTGGGTTTTCAGTCAATATGGTCAATTTCCGCAACTTGGCCGCCTCTTTGGCGTTTTCTTCCCTCCTTGGGACCGTGGTGGCCCATCCTGGCGAATCTGCAGAGGAAGTTCGACGCGAGATTATGTCTCACAAGGCTGCTCAAGCCCTCGGCCGCCGTGCCATTAGCTCCTGCGCATCGTCTCCCAATACTGCGGCTCTAAAGGCTCGCTCTGTAGCTCGCCGTGCAGCTACGGCAGAAGCCCTTCGCCAGAAGCGTGGCCTCACTAACAGTGAGCGAGTTTCATCCCGCAAGAACCCAACATGTAGATTAACACAACATTAGAGCCTTTGAAATCCAAGCGTGACGAGGCAGGCTTCGAGAAGTGGTCTGCTGTCGACCATGACTCCTCGTCTCTTGGATACGATCTTGAGACGTCCCTGGATACCATCTTTACTTCGAACTCCACTTGCACCCTCGTGCCAGAAGTTACTATCGGCCCCTACTGGGTTGGTGGCGAGTTGATCAGGGTCAGTCTTAGCCCCCAGTCCTCACCAGAGCCCAATCGACACCCAATAGCATTAAGAGCACAGAAGAGAACAAGCCAATTAACACACAATACTACAGACCGATGTCACTGATGGCCAGAGCGGTATCCCCCTGCACCTTGACCTGCAGTTTATTGACATCAACACCTGCGAGCCTATCCCCGCAGCAACTCTTGTTGATATCGTAAGTTTCCGCCCAAATAATATTTGTATATACCCTAAGAGCAAAAAAGAGTCTTATTTACTGACAAAATCCGCTACAGTGGGCTTGCAACGCTACAGGTGTATACTCTGGCGTCTCTTCCCAAGGCCAGGGCGGTCTAAACACGACTCATGGTCGTGGTATCCAGAGCACTGACGAAGACGGAGTCGTCCAGTTCGACACCATCTTACCTGGGTGGTACACTGGAAGAACCCCTCACATTCACATGATGTCAACTGCCGGTGCCACGCTCCTTGAGAACAACACGTACGTGTCTGACAGTGGAACACCATCCCACATCGGCCAGCTCTTCTTCGACCAATCCCTTATCAATGAGAGTGGTGATTACGAGCCCTACAACCTGAACCAACAGTCATTAACCCTTAACTCGGCCGATGGCATCGGCATCAGCGAGGCCACCGTCGACTACGACCCCTTCATGGACTACGTGCGCCTCGGCGAGTCCCTGGACGACGGTCTCCTGGGCTGGACCACCGTTTTCGTCGATACCACTGCTGACCAGTCATCCAGCCGCCAGGTTAGTACCCGACAATCCCCCATGCCCCCCTTTCGACGTGTCTCTAGAACAAGCATAGCCTAATTAGCGGGAGTTTTCTACTCCTGTTATTCTGGCAAATTTTTGAGCCCCTATATATTGCCATAATAACAATTACTGACTCCATATTCGTAAACAGGAGGCTGCCCACTACTACGAGGGTGGCGGTGTCTCTACCGGCAACGGCGGTGGTGGTCCCGGCGGTCCCGGCGGTCCTGGCGGCAACGGTAGCTTCCCTGGTGGTCCTGGCGGTCCTCATTCCTAGATAACCGACGTCGGTCCTAGGTAACTAATCGTAGCGCGCACGGTATCTCGAGTGCCTAGACTGCTTGTTTTCAAAGGACTGATGGAAAGGCAGTGGATCACTGTAAATAGCAGGACCCCCAGCCGAGCTGTGTGAATAGCTTCGTAGCTGAACCGTACATAGCACAAAAATTGTCTGTCGTTACCGACCATCCATTCTCGGCTTGTTTTGCTCGCCTTCCTGAGGCCATTTAAGTCTCGAAATATAGCATGTGATTGGTCAGATTAGGAGACACTAGACTACGAACGTAGGCTGACAGAAGTTGGAGATGAGGCTAACTGAAATTGTCCTGCTGGAGATACTGAAAATACCGAAGACAGCGTTGTGTCCCGACCAAACCCTGTTTATATTTACTCGTCATGTCTTGGCCGGATATGGTAAACTTTAGGACTATCTACCCAAATCCTCAAAGAGAGGAGAGCACCAGTCGGTCCGACCCCCCTCGCCTGGGTAACAGAAACGTTTTAATCTTCATCCATCACTATCCAGTTATCCCTGGAGGATTGCGTGGCATATGAGTATTTATAGTCTCGTGAATTTAGCCGCCGGTATAGGGAACATTTCCCAGTATAGATCGCGATAAGTTTTGGCTGACGACACCCTAGCCTCTAGCCTATATTAGGATGATAGGATGGTTGATTAGTTAGAATATGGCATTATAGTAATAGTTCTAGATAGGGATTGTAGTGATCATGCTGTCGTATACAAACGTGGAGTATTAAGTATAATATGGATGCACTATTAGAGTAGTTTTCAAGAGTACGCGTCTATACGAAGAGTTTTTAACAAAGATTGAAATCTCCAGATCTCTCCTCTGACTGGCTTTTTTAATTTTCCAAGGGCTTGCTAGAAAGGATGGACTATATTTACTAAAGTTATAGTGTTCAAGAAATCCGAAATGCATCTAAATATTACGCCCTTGCGAAAGATGTGATCACTCGCCTATTCGCAGTAACCAGATAACTCGCTGGTAGTGCTATGATATTTGAACGGGGAATAGCCATTGGAGTTCTGATCTCCAATTACGCGAATCCATGCATTTCTAGTCGTATGTTCAGGGTACGTCGCATATTCGATTCACCAGCACGAGTGGTATTATAGAGACGGTGGACCCCCAACTAAGGCAACAAGTAATACCAGATTGTGAATTGTACCACATACCTAAGTAGGCCAGATATAAACTAATACAAGGAGAATAATCTAGACTTAGTATATGCTGCGGATATGAGTTTTACAATTTGGGCGAGATCATGAGTATTTCTATGATATACTAAAGCCAATACAGGGGAAATAGTAGAAATAGTTAGGCTAGTCAGCCATTAGTCTAGCCAGTGGGACGTTGTGGTACGAAAACTATACAGTAAGTGATACCTACGTGGAATCATAAGCCAACCAACTTCCAATGCTTCTATAGCCTTTGCCATTTCGAGAGTACAACTTAATTAGAGGAATTGGAAGATAATTTTATTCGATACTTGTAACCGGTTCCCAGGGCTCACGTTGAAGCATATCACTGCCCCGCCAGAGAAACGACTGAAACCAGTGACGACCTCTTAGACCAATGCTTTAGTGCACAGTAATCATGGGACTAAGGGACCAAAAAGCTGTCTTATATCCTCAGAGCCATCACAAGCGCTCGGTTTCTTGGGCTGCGAGATGCATCCATCCCCCGAGGCCATGGTGGATTTAGAAACGAATTCTCTATAGAGGAGTCGAACTAGATGATCGATCGTATGCGCATCTATAGAGAATATCAGGGTGTTATTGTTGAAAATGTGTGTCTTACGTTTGTGTTTTGATAATCATTGTATATGTTGTTATGTATCGGATGAGGACTGATCAGCATTATTGTGAAGTTATTCATGTAACGTAATATCCGTAAAGCCGTAAAAGGAACCACCAGGTACGTATCTGACTGTTTCCTCTGAGGTACATAAGCTTTGGTTACATATCATGTCTCTTTCTCTCTCCAACTGCGCGTGGACTTGAATGTGTCCGAGGTTGCACTCGAATAAGTGCATCTAATTCAAGGTTAGATTGACCCTTTTTTCTTGTTTCTCTCTTGTGTAGTTGTCGATTGTCGGGTAAGCGCAGTGAAGATACTACGACTGTACTACGGTGTCTGAATCATGTTGGTGGCCAACCAACCAACTGCTAGGCGTAGTAATCGTGCCAAAAGCAGTACATGTGCCTGGATTAGTATTCGTCTGACTCGTAGCGGTCTGTGATGTTCGTTCAGTTCTATCTCGAGACCCAAGAGACTGGTTTGGTTCCTACTACCAGAAAACCGTGCCTGGTATTTGTGTCTGGTATAAATATGCAATATGAGGCGTGCTACACTTCAGCTGCAAGTCATAGTAGCAAGCTGACGACACTATATATAAATGGCGAACAAATCAGATCTCGTTAGACTGACATGTGCTTGTACCTAGCGGCCTTGAGACCCCTGCACTAACAAGCCCAGGAAGCTGGCCGGAGTTATCGGTGTACTCACTACACTGGGGCGCTAGTGTTCGCTACCAAGGTTTGTGTACCCGAGAAATTCCCTGTTAAGGTTTTTTGGACCCGCCCGCTTCCGCCATCTTCCTCCACGGGCCAATCAAACAAGAGAGAAATTTTTTGTTAATCGCATAATTCCCTTTTTTTGCTTGGTGCTAAAGCCGAAATCGAGTTCCCGCTGCTCCGTCCCTTTATCAGAGCCCTAAGAAAAAGCCTCAGCGATCTGTCTGTCTCTTCCTCCTATCACCCATCCTCCGCTATTCACCATCCCGCCTATCACGAAGACGGCACCGTTCTCTCGAGCCTTCTCTTGCGTTCCGCCCTCACAGTCTCTCCACTCCGTTTCTTTAATTTAATCCCCCATCCTCGTTCGCCATGGCCGCCTCCGAACCCGCCAACAAGATCGATGTCGCCGCCCGCGCGGCTGCTGCCAACGCTCCTGGCCAGCTCAGCGGTGTTGCTCTCTACTCCAGATTCGCCCTTGCTGGTGCCATCTGCTGTTCCGTCACCCACGGCGCCATGACGCCGGTTGATGTGTACGTTGCACCCGGATCCTAGACCCCGGGCCTAGGATGTCCATGCCCATGCCCATGCCCGTGCCAATACCAATGCCATGTGAAAATTTCCTACGTCTTCGATAAATAGAGCCATTGGCTTTACAATTGTTCCAATATATAACCGCCTCGAACGTGCGACCATATCGTTTGCTAATACGCCTCCGGAACAGCGTCAAGACAAGAATCCAGCTCGACCCTGCCACCTACAACCGTGGTATGATTGGTGGCTTCCGACAGGTTGTCGCCAACGAGGGTGCCGGTGCGCTATTGACCGGTGCTGGCCCTACCTTTGCCGGTTACTTCCTCCAGGGCGCTTTCAAGTTCGGCGGTTACGAGTTCTTTAAGCAGCAGTCCATCAACTACCTCGGCATCGAGAATGCCACCAACTACCGAACTGGCGTCTACCTCGCCTCATCCGCCGCCGCCGAGTTCTTCGCCGATATTGCCCTTTGCCCCCTTGAGGCTACCCGTATTCGTCTCGTCTCTGAGCCCACCTATGCCAACGGCCTAATTGGTGGCTTCACCAAGATGCTGAAGACGGAGGGTGTTGGCGCTTTCTACGCCGGTTTCGGCCCTATCCTGTTCAAGCAGTAAGTTGAATTTGCCGAGCTCATTGTGTGTCCTGAGCCTTTACTTATCATACTTGAACAGGGTTCCTTACACCATGACCAAGTTCGTGGTCTATGAGAAGGTCGCCGAGGCTGTCTACCGCTCCTTCCCCAAGAAGGACATGTCCGATGGCATGCAGACCACTGTCAACCTGGGATCTGGTTTGATCGCTGGTTTTGCTGCCGCTCTCGTCTCTCAGCCCGCCGACACTATGCTGTCCAAGATCAACAAGACGAAGGGCCTCCCTGGTGAGGGTACCACCAGCCGTCTCGTCAAGATCGCCAAGGAGCTTGGTCTCCGTGGGTCATACAGCGGTATTGGTGCCCGTCTGTTCATGGTTGGTACCCTGACTGCTGGTCAGTTCGCCATCTACGGTGACATCAAGAAGGCCCTTGGTGCTACCGGAGGTGTCGAGATCTCCAAATAAGCGTGTCTCGGCACATCAACAACTGGTCGAGGGTGCAGAGGTTGAATTGGCTGGGGTTGGACTTAATAACGGATAAGCAGTGACGCTCTCATTGGTCAAGTCAGCGAAATCTCGGTTTGTCTTGTGCTACTAGAAGATGTCGGTCACCGGTTTTTATAAAGCAGCTCAGCGTATATCCCCTGGCAGTGCTGTTCATTTCTTTTGTTAGTCATTTAGACTGGGCGGCACCGGGCTTGGATCTGCAGGCTTCTCTAGGTGTGTAGAAGGCCTTTGAGCGAAGGCTATGTGGATGGCCTTATGATTCTTATGAAGCTGCTTGCTCTAGATGAATAAAAGATAGACAGACAAGCATATAGAGGCAGAAGATGGCACTTCCTGATTGGGAGTTGTACAATAGACTGGTTTTCGAAATTCATGCACCATGTCCTTGGCCACCTAGCGTGTAAACCTGACAGTGTGACTACTCTTGTTGGCGCGGATGTCTTCCGACTTTTTTTTCTGATCGACCGTTGAATCCATGATGTCGACGGATTTCATTGTCGTAGGTTCGGCAAGAGAAATACAACGAAGGGTTCACATTTTGTGAAACAACACGATCAATCAAATCAAAGCGTCCCTTTCGATCGCTTGTTAGTCTTCCAGGAGTGCATCGTTGAAGAGTATTATATGATGAGGGTAGGTACAATTGTTCGTTGAATATGATACCGCAACAGGCTACATATATATATATATAACTATATGACTAAGCCTCCCGCCTATGACGACACTATAGCATTATAATCGAACAAACGGCTCAGCCTCGGTAAAGAACAAGAGTTGTTCCACCTCTACAATTATTCTCGAGTAATAGGCGACACCCTTTGCCGTTGTCGGAGCAACAGCATTCACATGCGAACCACACGAAATTGAGCCCAACCCCTTGACAAATCAAGCTGCGTCCAAAGCTTAGCAGTATCTTCCACCGCGCAATCTCACCAACCCTCAAGTTAACTTTCATGCTGGATATGCCTCGCTTGCTTGTGCGCTCGTGAGCGTCGCTCTCCAAGGGAAGACACACATGAGCTAACTAGCGAATACCAATAGCGCTGTCAGGAATCAAATCTAACTCATTAGATAGAATAGCTCAGAAGGTGAGTGACACTTCTATTTCGTGCCCGTTGCCAAGTGCGCCAATTTAATGCACTCTTTGGCGCCTATATCGTTTGTCTTTTGAATCCAACCATGTTTGATCACCTCATGTTGTCTTCTCCTTTGCGCGTTTCCCCGTTGTTGGCGGCATTCGATAAAACTCCGCAATATCAGACGAGAGTACCAATTTACTCAATCGATACCCTTGGAATGTAATTCTTCTTCTCTCCGTTTATTTTGCGTTCTGAGACGTCATCGTAACTCTGATCCCACCCCATCGTGTTCATTGTCCCATTTTGCTCTATGTTCCCGAGGAGCTGTTTATCTCGTCCTGGCTTCTCGCTCCGATTCTCGCACGTCTTCCTGTCCGCTAGATCTGTTAATTCGCTCACTAGAGGCACGACGCATGAGGACTTATGCAGACTAGACACTTAATATAGTGTGGAGAAAGGAATTTCTTTCATATCAAAAGAATCGGACCGAAGCCATGTTACGATAGTCAGAGGGCCTAGATCTAAATGGGTGGGCTAACACAGCGTCGCTGATAACAGCATGGCAGCGTCTGATATAAACGCGTAGGCTTCGTTCAGTGACGCGCGAAATCTTGGGGTCTAGCGGCCGTTCTGAGCATCCCGACGTGCGGCATTGAGTCGTCGTCATAAGCTAGTAAGAGCATAAGCGTCTTTACCCCAAAGCATCTTTAGTAATTGGAGCGATGATATAGTACGGTGGCGATCGCTGGGATTCTCAGCAAGACATCTCGTTGAAGAGCCAGGACATGGGTTTCACTTATGGGGAGCTAATATGGAATGAAACGCGCTGGTTTCGAGCTAAGAGTGATTGGGCGCCGTTTTCTTTCAGCCATCGGCATTATTGATCTTCCGATGCGTGCTTTTCGTAGGCTCCGGAAAAGAATATTGGGATATTGCGAGGCGTTGTCATATACGTAGAGCCTAAGGAGAGATCACAGGTCTAGCCAAGTATGCGGATATATGATTATCCAGGTTAGCGTCGACCTATCTGCTTAGACGGAACCTACAGTAGTGAACTGGTTTTAAAGTGGTGGGGGGGTGCCGGGACGTAAATGTACTCGGTACTATTAGAACGGCGATCGAAGTTTACTCGCAACTTTCTTTCTTTCTTTCTTTTTTGGTGGGTGTTTTTTTTTTTTTTATCTTTTGGTCGTTCTTCTTTTTCCTGTTCTACACCAGTCTTTTTATATTTCCAGAAGTACGGTAGCCAGGGCGAAGGAATGGTTGGTAAATACGAATGGGCGAAGGGTGGTTGTGGGAGGATCTTAATAGGTGGGTTGATTTCTTTTCCGGTGAGGTAATAGTCGGCGGTTAGCACCACTTATGGGTTGTCAGAGATGATATAGGCGATATTATACGGAGTACTGGATCTTGTTTAGTAAAGAAACACGGCAGAAGAAAAGAAGTAACTAGCAAAGTGCCGGGACACGACTAGCCGCATGAATAGTCTAACAGGCCTACAGAAATTGGGGATGGCTTTCGGGCTAACCACGGCCTATTTTTGCCCCGAAAAAAATGTCTGCCATCACTCCTACCCCGGCTTCTCCACATCACGCTAAACCAAATAGAAGTTAGAACCCCAGATAGTGCCCCCAGAAGCGCCCCAGAAGCGCCCCAGAAACACCCCAGAAGCCTGCCCGCCTTTTGTCTGCCTTTAGTCCGCCTTTATGTCCTTACCTGCCAAGCGAATGGAACGGACAAACAGGCGAGAACAGGGAAGGGCGAGGGCGCTAGGCACTAAACACTAGTACATATATGTTCTCAAACGACGGGGACCTGGCAAATTATCGTCAACGTTAGGTAATTTGATTATGAAATGTACTGTAGAATTGCAAGAAGAATCTCTCATGAGATCGATCATCTACAGTGAAACCAACCAGCCATGGCAGACGACATGGCCAAATCACACACGTACAAATACATCGGGCTTGCCCCCGAGAAGCAAGAAGCAAAAAATCAAGAAGAGAAGCGAGAAGCGAGAAGCGAGAAGTCGTCAGCGTCAGAACACAACCCAGAGAGACGTTGACGGTTAGATGCAGGCGAATGCGGACTTGCAGATCACGAGTAGCAATCATCTTCCATACCTAGTCTAGTATATCACCACTTATTACCTATATTACCAATCTCTCCCCTCGGATCCCTTTCTCCTCTTTCTCTCTCCAAAACTCCGCTCGAAGATTGTTGTTGGTTGCTCCGAGTTCAAACTCTTGGCTGTTGTCTTAGACTAGATAGTTGATTGATTCACCTGTCTTTGTGTCACGCTCTGCAATTGCTTTGGACTTGGCTATTGCCGATCTTCACGATGGGCTTCAAGGAATTCTTCCGGAACCGATCCCTCAAGGTGAAGGATAACAAACGCACGAGGGCTGCCGAACTTACCCTCCGAGAGTCCATCTACCCAATCTGTCTCGTGACCATCCTGTTCTTTCTCTGGGGCTTCTCGTATGGATTACTTGACACCTTGAACGTAAGTGATTTGACGCTCTGCTTTTTTGAATTGTTATAATGTTGCTATTTTACCGTTTTGTCGTTTTTATTTCTTTATTTCTTTTGTTGATCAGTTCGAATTCCCGGTGTCGGTCCAATTGGCAAGTCACTTTGCTCACCAAGAATGACAGAAACATTTCCAAAACACCCTCCACATCACCAAGGCGAGATCGGCTGGTCTCCAAGGAGCATACTTCGGGTTTGTTCCACCCGTGGGTTCTCGAAAAGTGCTCATCGGCTGACTGCATATCCAGCGCATATCCTCTCGCCTCTTTAGGCCACGCCAACTGGATTCTAAGACATTATGGCTACCGAGCAACCTTTATGTGGGGTCTCTTCTTATATGGTATGAGACATCCGTTCTTCATCGCGAGTTTTGAGACATCATCAGCTGACATGGACACCGCGAAAAGGTATTGGCGCGTTCATTGCCATTCCCTCTATCAAGGCACACTCTTTCGGAGGTTTCTGTGCTGCCATTGCTATCGTTGGCAGCGGGCTGGGTTCTCTCGAAACCGCCGCCAATCCATACATCACGGGTACGTACAGAGTCTGTGTACAACCACATTGAGAGCTGCGTACTAACTAATGGTGCTTCTTCTTCTAGTATGTGGTCCACCGAAGTACTCCGAGGTCCGCATCAACCTCTCCCAGGCCTTCAACGGAATCGGCACCGTCATTGCGCCCGTCCTAGGCTCCTACGTGTTCTTCACCTTCAATGACTCGGCCGCCCTCGACAACGTGCAGTGGGTGTACGTCGCCATCGGCATCTTCGTCTTCCTCCTCGCCTTTACCTTCTTCCTCTCCCGGATCCCCGAAATCACGGATGCCGACATGGCGTACCAGGCCAGCGAGACCCATGCCAACGCCGATGACAAGCCCTTCTGGAAGCAGTACCGCCTCTTCCACGCCGCTGGTGCGCAATTCTGCTACACGGGCGCACAGATCGCCATCGCCGCCTACTTCATCAACTACGTGCGAGACACGCAGCCTTGGTCTACCGACGCCAGCGCCGCGCGTTTCCTCTCCGGCGCACAGGGTGCCTTCGCGGGAGGCCGTTTCTTCGGCGTGTTCCTGATGAACTTCATCCGCCCTCGTTGGGTATTTCTGGCATTCTTATGCGCATGCATCGTGTTCATTGGCCCCTCGATCACGCAGGATGGCTGGACGGGCATGTCGCTGCTCTACGTGGTGCTATTCTTTGAGTCTATCTGCTTCCCTACCATCGTGGCTCTCGGTATGCGTGGCCTGGGTAAACACACCAAGAGAGGTTCGGGTTGGATTGTCGCCGGTGTTTCGGGCGGCGCTGTCGTCCCGCCTCTGACCGGTGTTGCTGCCGATAACTACGGCACTGGAAAAGCCATGGTCGTGCCCCTCGCCTTTTTCGTCGGAGCATTGACTTATGCAGTGGCTGTGAATTTCATTCCTGCCTATAGGGATCCAGCAGACGCCTTCTCGACTACAGAGGTAGGCATGACGGGTCACCATGACGGCCTGGATGAGGAGAAGGCTATGCCAGATAAAATTGTTGATGAGAAGCTCGATGAAGCTGAGCAGTTGAGCACTGTAGGAGGGAAGGGGTCTACCTAAGTTACCAACGAATATTTAAATCAAATCCCATCATAGCTAGCACTCCCCAAAATAGTTATATATCATCAATCCACTCTATTTGTGTTTGCCTACCCACCCGTGAACTGACTACTGAGTATTTGTATCCCGATATATAAGACCATGTTTGGCTCTTCTCATATTTTATTGTCTTTCTACCTCCCCCGCGACGCTCATATGACGACATTTAAACACGGCACAATATCGCGTTTATACTAGGTTGTCTCCAAACATCATTGTGAGCATCGCGGGTCACAGTCGATGATTAAGTGAGCGCGCGATATTTGAATACGGCTATAGCAAGACTACCACCGTCTCCCAGTCTCTCCGGCCTACCTTCTGGGGGGCCCTAATTAACCCCCAACTCTACGGAACCCGTTTTCGTAGGGTTCGCCTCCTCTCCTCTCCCTCGCTTTCGGTCTTTGCCGGGGAATGGGATGCGTCTGTCTTCAAACATCTCACACGTAATTCGAATAGGGCCCGCGAATCCAGCAGCAACTTGCGATCGGACCCAATGATGACGTATGTACTGTAACTCACTACCCGAGACCCTGGCAGGACTGTGTGCGTGTGTAACATGTAACGTAGTTTTCTAGATTAACATGACGAGATTATGTAGGTAGACTAGGTGCATGAGAGCACAGCCAAGCTTTCTGATTAGGTAGTCTTCGCCTCAGACATTATCAACGTTACCATCTCAGGATAAGACTAACCTCCTTTTTTTCTCTTTTTTTTTTTTTTTAGAAAAATATTTTTATAATGTCGATGCGTGTAGTATTCAACGTCAGGTACTCCAATCGTACCGACTAGGTATATATGTAAGTAGTGAGCTGCCTAGCAGCAAGCAGCATGCAGGAGCGCACTCAGCCGGCGGGAATCAGAGTCGCATCGAGATTCAGCCCCCGGAAGAGGCGACGTGCAGCGGCGCGCCATGAAAAATTCGCACCTCCATCGTCGTGCGTGCATATGCCGGTCGATCCTATTTCGTAGTAAAGGATGATAGTGAATGGGGTCCCACGTGGCACGTCTTTTCATACTAAATAATAAATACCGGGAATGTCTTTATATATACAAAGTACATCTTGCGATAGATCTCGTGTGACTCGTCACGCTTCCCTACGTAGGAGACTGCGACTGTCATCTTACGCCACGCAAGGGATTTCGGGTTCAGGTAATATCTCATTGCAGGCTGGAATATGCGAGACTTGTGCAACAGAGCTATGGTTGATTCTTATTCGCTCGGTCCAACGATAGTGCATGGCACGCGAGATTAGAAGGTGTGGCGGCTGATTTCTTTTGCTTTTGTTGTATGGCCCCCCCTTTTTTGGGCAGGGAATGCTATCATATGATGATATATATATTAGGACGGAGATTGGCATCCCCATAAATGTTTTGTTCTTCCAACCGTTTCCTCTAAGCTTCCCCCCCAACCTTTCTTGATTCTCACTCATAACAGCAAGGATAACGAACACCGAATCATGCACTTATAAAACTAAGATCCAATCCCCCGAAATCCGCGTCGAAATTCCTCGCTCCATAGAACACGAGGGATATTATCCTCCATTTTCGCAAACATCAAACCGTGTCGCGTGCGCCTGGCATAATGCATGAATGGCAGCAGTATCTGCCTGTCTCCCCTCGCTCCTGGCTTCTCTAAAGCCTACTAGTGCTTTAAGTCCGAGCACTTGTTTCCGTACAGGTACAGTTTTTTTGTGTATATATAATGGCGAACAGAATTATATACTCCGACTGCGGCCTAGTTTCGTCGGATCCCCCCTCCGATTCGGCAAAAAATTAGAAGACTGCAGAAGATCTGTGGTGGCCCAGTTCGGCTGGTGTCGATTTCTCATAGAGATGATCATACAATGGAACGGGGGATGACACGTGAGGGCTGCTGTCAGACCTGGAGTTTGATCCGGAATACCTAATCGTCGAACGGACAGAGCCTTTGTGACGAAGCGCGTTGAAGCCAGCCGGGTCCGGTATCTTCGCACATGGGTGTAGTGTATCGCTAGGTGTGGAAAAACTACCAGTTTCAGGATAAAACAATAGGACAAACCGCTTCAGTGAACGCCTATTACGCCTCATGGTTGACCAGCAAGAAGCAACCCATCCAGTGCTAAGGAAGGCTGGACCGGACAAGGGCACCCAGGGGTGGGCTTTGAACAATAATAAATGGGGATGGGGGGCTGACAATATATGGTAATCTCGTACTTGAGATAGAAAGAGGAAAAGGGTAAGGGTATCCGGCGACGAAGCATGACTATGAAAAGTTCGTGCGGTTTGCGCGTATGTTCATGACCGTTGGAAAAGAAACACAGAATAAATGGGGCGATTATGATACAGGGGCTTCGAAACGCCCATACTGATAAATCAGCATTTGATGGCAAGAAACAAAAAGAATGCAGGCTGCTGTAAACCCGAGGTGTAGCCCGAACCACGACTACATGCTGTCGATTCGCGCGCTCGGCATTTGCATTGTTGGATCGTCTTCTGGTTTATATTCCCAACTATCGAAGAGCACCGAGCCATAAGTCGGAATCTGCCCAATTGTGGCCACTTCCATAGGAGCCTGGTACGACATATCATTATACCACTGGTCTGGTTGGTGACCTGCTTGTTGTTGGAACTGTTCTTGAGCGCCATGTACAGGCTGTACGGTCGAGATATGCGATAGGGGATGCATCGATTGCTGCAGCTGTTGCCGAACCTGAGCCATGAGCTGATGGTCTATTACCTGAGGGGATTGGCTCGGGTGGAAGAAAGCGCCTTGGGAAGGAGGGGCTCGGACGGTGGCGGGAGGGGAGTAATGACTTGGAACACTCTGGATGGATCCGTTGAGGCTGTGTTCTGGCTGTGGTGGGCCAGCTTGATACTGCTGGATAGGGTTTGTATTCATCGTGGCAACAGCAGGATTGCTCTGTTCGGGTACGTAATATGTGTTCGGCGGTATTTGCAAGCGATTGAGCATCTGCATACCCCTATGCTGATCTGGAACAGAGCTCTCTTGGTATTCATGAGAATCTCCCGCTGACATGCTGTGGCGATGACCGTACTGGGCTGGCGTGCCGTATTCATCTATATGTGAACCAAAGTCGGCGAATGAAGTGGTTCGGTGGAGGGGGTGGCCAAGTTGGGCCTGCGGTAGTTGCGAATAAGGTGTCCACGACTCTGCCCTTTCTGTAGGGGTGGTAGGAGACTCGCCGCCATCGGATTCGGATGAACAGTCGTCTAGTTCTGACAGGTGCATTCCCTTCTGATGTGATCGTCGTTGATGCTTCACCATGGTCGTCTTCCTACAGAAACTTTTCAAACAGCCGTCATGCGCGCATCTATAAGGTCGCTTGCCAGTATGGATTCGACGATGTCGGGCTAGACTGGAGGACTGATTGACTTTAGCGGGTCACTTCAGATCAGATACAAATCACTTACATCCGAGAAACGTTTGCCACAGCCCGGATGCTGACATTTATGAGGTTTCTCTCCAGTATGTGTCCGGATATGCACAGTCAAAGCACTCCGTTGGATAAAACTTTTGTTACATCCTGGAGCTGTACACTCATATGGCCGGTCGTTTGTGTGTATACGATAATGCCGCTGCAAATCTGACTTGCGGTTGAAGCTCTATAAGTTGCTAAGTTAGCTCGCCGAGACGCTGCAACGGAAGTTGACCGAGCACGGCGCAGGATAGAGTACATACCTTGCCACAGGGGTTCCAGTCACATCGGAATGGGCGAGCCGTCGGCTCATTATCAACAAGTTCCAGCAATTCCATCTTCCAGTTAGCCGCGTTGACGGTCGAAGCAACGGGTTATTCGTAGAGCAGATGTGATAGCAGCTTCGCAAAATGATCCAAGGTATACAGAGATATTTTATCCAATGGGAAAATCAGATAATGCGCCTCAAGGAAAACCGGGGTGACGCAAACTGTCTGGTGTAGCTTAATATTCCTATGTGCGCATGCGAGTGATGGAGCCCCTGGTCCAGGAACGGGCGGGCCCGGCTTCAATGTGATGTGATGTGACGTTTAGCTAAATTCTATGCATAAGTAAGCTTTACCTGGGCTTGACCTGCTGATTCTTTGGTAGGGAGATCATACACCTACTTGCCGAACTTGGCATGCTCGAAGCACAAATGCGTAACGCTTTGCCGGAAATTTATGATCTGCGGCTACGAACTAGTTATAACTTTACGGCACATATGCCTGAAGTCGGGTTGCGCAAGCGTGAGAGCCTAATATAGAACTGGAGAGGACTCTAGGATTCGGTGAGCTTCTATACAATGTCAGCCTTTGTTTTACCCAATTGTCAATGGATGGACTGCGAAGTGATTATCTTACTAGGGCGAGGAAGTTCGAACGGTGCAAATTACTGTTCTTGCGATGAGCTTATTCAAGCAACCATTAACTCATACGGCTATGCTCCATATATTATAGACGTGAGCTGTTCAGTGCGTGACGAGAGCAAATGTGTATTGCTTGTGCTTTCGGCTTTCTACCAATTGGTCGACGTATTAGAATGAGGCTCCAGACAGGACCGTTAAAGTGCTAACCTAAGCAAAAGTATCAAGTGACAAAATTCTCTATATGGTAGAGTCAATTGGTGTTTGTCCATGATAAAATATCATCCTGATGGGGGAACTCACAGTCGCAAACAACGTATAGAACCACTCCCAATGCGTGGCACTGCCTAGATTTATCGTATCCTCCCGATCGAGACACTCGAGAAAAGTTTCGACGCGCAAAACAAGCTCAGAAGAGTTGTGGGAAAGAGGGTTGGCCTTTGGCTCGGGTGCTGCTACCAATCAATACTGGTGGTTGATGATCATAGGCTAGGACGATCATACCATCAACGAAGTTATACAGCGCAAGGCTTAAGGTGTTGTACCGTTCTAAGTTAGGCCTAGAAGCCTTGTACCAGTGAGATCGCTAAGTTCTATCGGCCAAGAGGTGTGAAAATCGGCTCACGTCGGGCGTGGGCTAAGAGCAGGTCCAAAGTATCAAAAGGTCATCGATACGATGATGAGTGGGGAGCCAATGATATATAATGGTTGTATAAAATTCTTGGTGGGCAAAAAATCAAACGTCTAGAAGTTGTTGAGCAGGGTCGCTTTTGTCAAGCCGTTGGTTGCTAGTATATGGGCATCTGCCAAGCACGAAGGGTTTATGGAGGGGTCCAACACCACGCTGCTACTAGGAACGTGTTGAGTCGAAAAAGTGAAGCCTTTGTCTTGACTGGTGACGGGATATCAAAGTATCGAACAGAATCGGAACCCCCCTCGTGAGCCGCTCGAGTGTCATTTACACTCCAACTGTTGTAGGGTTGCTTCGGCACTTGAGGTTGAAGTGATGGGGGGCATGAAACATAGACAGTCGAAGGGCATTCGTGAGAGTCAAATATGAAGTATAAAGCGGGGGCCGTGGCAGCGTAGTGTGGTAGAAGAGAGGGCGGAAACCCAAGCTATAAGACTTGAAGACGATGCCAATGGCCACTCGCATGTAGTATAGCGCACATATAGTCCAGGGCGCATCGACTTATACTAGCAAGTCCAGCAAGACGAAAAACAAGAGATGGGGACCCCTACATCGACGCGGAACCCTTCGACAGAGATTCGAGCCGAGAAGATGTTTGAAGCGATTCACCAAGCACCTACCTATAGCAGTGTTGTAGTGTACACTACACACTGCACTCAGCACTGCGCGCGCGGCGTTCAGCATCGTCTCTGCAGTCTCTGCTGCGGTCTCTGCGGTCTCTGCTGGCAGCGTCTGAACCTAGTTCCCTGCCAGCCGCGGCCCCGCGACCATTGCAGGACTGAATCGGCCATGATGGGATGATACAAGAGAGAGCACTGAGACTGTCAACCCCATCGAGCAACGGTAGACCAACAGTGGACAGGGGCAGAGGAGGGATGTTCCCCGTTCGGAGCAGCATAGAACAGGGGCAGGAAGCATGGAAAACCGCAGGGCAGGGGGTTCTGATTCGAATATGCATGCTAGTGTCGTTGTGTACCGCGGAGGGGACAGCAGAGGGCGAGTGCTGTATATACTACATGTATACTAGTGTAGTGCATATACGCATGGTGTACGGATAGTGAAGATAGTATAACAGTAGTAGTGTAGTATACCAAGTCGAGAGAGCATAAACATGGGGCGGCAAGGGTAACATGTGCGTGGGTGAAGCTGCGCTAGTGTAGTGCAGCATACTCCCGGCCCGGCCAGCCTGGTCTGGCGTGGGTAGGTAAGGTACCCTGGCCAGGACCCTGGCGACGATAGCTGCAGAGGCAGCTATCTAGTGCAGACTACTACTCAGTAGGTACTTATGTGGCAGTAGTATGGAGAGTGGCGTCGCCCGTCCGTTGTGGGGCGTATGGCATATGAGCATTTCAAGGTCCAGGGAGGTTACGACCTACCTGCATACCTACTGAGTATTACCTATATACTACCCGGGTACCTACTTAGCTCAGTAAGTCGCCACGCGACCCTGCTCATAGCAGTGCTCTGCTATTCCAGGTGGGTATGTAAGTTGTGCTGTACTCTGTGCTGTAATCTGTGCACTACAGAGGTAGGTACTTACTTAGAAGTCTGTTAGGAGGTAACTATTAGTATACAGCCTTAGGTATGCCAGCGCTAGTAGTGTCTCATATCTCGGGCTGGCTTTTAGTGTCTTGCCATGTCTAAAAAAAAGGTTAAGGCGTGGTCTACGGAATATTCACCTAGTGTACCAAAGTACGCCCCTTGACGTGGATGATGGCATCTTTTTCCGGTATCACAATACTCAGTACAGGTTGGAATGGAAACGTTAGGTGCAACTAGAAGGCTGTTGAGCTGTACTATGCGTGGAGTGTAAGAGCATGCGCCACAATATGTCACAACAACATACCTAGCATCCTTACACACTTAGTAGTTATTATACTACCTAACGCCGTTATGTGCTGACAGTAAGAAAGTACACGGGTACCGCGCTATAGGGGTATACTACATATCTATGCATGTATTTTTTACATATCTGCGTTACTGGCGGGATGCACCGCGCCTGTTGTAATGACGCTAGATATAACAGTGAAGCCCTTTACTTAACCAATTGATACCAATATTAGTATAGAATCTATGAGCTGCTCCCTCGCCATGGTGCCAGCGAGCCAATATTGTGCAGGCTGTGGGCTGTGGCTAACATAGATTAGGTACACAAGGTAGCCAACAGTCTAAAGAAGATGCTCGTATTCTCGTTGCTCAATCTCTCTCTAGCCCCGCGCATGAACAAGTGATTTGCGCCGATAACATCTTGCCCTTTTCTTTGTCCACATTATTAACGCAGGAGTACAGTAGGTCGTGACCACAGACCGCATAAGCTAGGCTTATAGATAGTGTAGATTACCCTCACACGCGAAAAGGTCCGAGCCTCGACTAAAATGCGTACAGATGGGTAGGGCTCTCGAAATCTTCTTAGAAGACGTCTGTTACCGAGCCCATCGAACCTGCAGGTGCCGCCACAAAGATGCAGCAACAGTGCCGTGTAGCTAGAAGGCCCTTGCTATGCACATAGGTACTGACACGGCACACGGATTCGGCAAACCCTTTCCTAAATAGTTTCTCAAAATGTCATGACGGCAGAGAGAGCAACCCGTGTGGAAGTCGACAAAGAGTAATATTCGTCTCGTTGGAGCGGCTGGCCCAGAAGCAATGGAGCGAAAACAGGAAAGCAGACGGAAGAAGTATTCAAGGCTGGTGTAAGTCGACCAGAAAAGTTATACTGTACGGGTGATTTCCTGCTTGTCCAAGCCTGGGGATCTCAACCCCTCAGCACACACAGTACAGATACCCGCTTCTCCCACGGATGGTAGTAATTGTCACCCAGCATGGATGCGCGGGTGCGGTGATGCACAGTGACGGCCACTTTGGTAGGCTCCTCCTAAAGTAGCCGTCTAGCATTCCCCATAGCCAGCATCGAGAGGGCATTGGAATAGTTGCATCCTTGTAACCTAGCTTCCACGTATGCCTGCTGCGCGGTTCAATCGAGAAAATCAGCTCTCCGCAGCCAGATGCTTTTTTCCCTCTTTTAATCAGGGTCTAACCCGACAGCTTGCCGTCCTGCTCAGCTGGTTTGTCACATCATGAGACTGTGGCCACCAGCTTACTAGAGGAAGTGCCACCGCTGCGCCATTAGATTTTGGCATGATGACGATGCGAGCTGCCCTGGTTGACGTGCATGAGCAAGACTATCGTGCTGAGAGGCGACGAGCTTTTCTAGAAAAGGACTGTTTCCTACCTGCTGCAATACAACGACAATAATGCGAAACAAGCAGTGTAGATACACTAGACCAGGTAGTATTTTTTATGGGTTCATTCACCGGGACTTACACGAGTGGACTACTAAGTAGTCGTCTACTTGAAAACGGATCTCCCCGGGTGAAGTTAGAATTGTTAGGTCATGTTCAAAGTGGTAGGTTTGATATCTATATCCCAGCCACTCTTGTCGTTTCTGGCCCTCACGCTCTGGGTTTACGCTGAGGTAGAGCTCTTCAATGGATATTCTGAATTCGATCTTCTTCCACGTGACATAATGTGTTGAGCCTTGGTGTTACTGCAACAATATCTCCATCATCGTCATTCTTATCGCTTTCCAATTGATATTCTACAGCAGAAGACTAACTAGAGCTTATCTGATAATGGAGACCTTGATAAGCAGTGTGTAATGCACCTGCAGAGTATACTAAGACTTTGTGTTTCACCAGTGCAATCTCTGTCTCTTGGCTATTTTGTTTCAAAATGGCCGGATTGGGACCCCCTGCCTTATCCATCCTGCAGTTCCGCCCCCCTCCCGCAACAGCAACAGCAACAGCAAGAAAGACAGTTCCACCTGATACCGCAGTGCCTCTAGAAAAAGAAAAAAGACATAAGAAAAACAGATTGAACTATAAACAGCTGTAGTAGAGAAAGGTTTTTAAAGACGATGTCCACAATACTTCAAACCGTAGCTATGTATTAATTCTCTATTTGTCATTATTATTCGAAGTATTTGCAATTTGCAAAAACTCGCTAACTTCGGTCGAACTTTTAGACCGGTGAAGAGGAATTAGCCGTAGCGTTTGTCGTCTAAGTATACTGTAAGTATGCACTAGACTAGGCGAACGCCTACAGTACACTAGGTGCCCCTTATGGTGCAGCCCTGGTATCGTACTAGGCTGGATACGGTAGTATTTCTCCGCCAATATGAAGTGTCCCCAACCAGCATTGAAGCGAAGCGAATAGCACAGCACGCCTACAGTAGGTACCTCCCTACTGAGTATGGCGGCAATAATGTACACTACCTACTCACTAGAGAGGTCCCCCACTTTGGTGCAAGTCACTCACCATGACAGCTGCGCAACACCGCGGGTATGTATGTACGTACACCTAACTGGTATGTACTTGCGGTTTCAAATTTACAGTAGGCGCACTTTATCTTTGTGGCTTGATGGGCGCCCGGGCACGACATTCTAATTATATACTAGTCTGGGTATTTGCACAACGTGTCAATACATGAACCCATAAGCTAGCGAGTTAGCGGCCGCGTTTGTTGAAGAAGCATAGAATACTGCTGAAGAGGCAGGTAATCGACTCAGCAGCCCCTGCTCACGAGCAGGTTTATTGGATCGGGACCGGTTACACTTGTAATGCACAAAGTATATGCATACAAGTGGGGACAGATGATTGTTGCAAGGACCGGGAAGATCAAACCTTTCATTGTCAGTATTATCCCGGCTCCTCATTCTGGCTCCGCTTTGCCTCTATGAAACATTGCGTTAGGTATAGTGTTTATTGCACTACTGAGGACCAGATAATAGCGTGCCTAAGTACTTATAGTCCCCGGATTATGAGCTTCGCGGGAATAGCGCCATGTTGCCTGCCGGACCATGATGGCACCTTTCAGTTCGCCTTGCTTTCCGTTTTATTCCAGCTCTTACGATATCCAAACCAGCATGGGCGAAAGCTCAGACCGCACCGCCAACCCTACTAGGCCGAATTCGTTTTGGAGAGACGGAACACGATTCGTGCAAGTCCAAGAAGGGGAAAGGAAGGGAAAGGGAAGGGGAGAGAAAAGGGGATGATACCGCTAACAAGCGTAACCATAATGAGGAGCTCTGGGGACCAGCAGTGGCATATCTCGATCATCAACACCAAAGGAGGGAGTTGGTCTTTCTGTGATTGGGCTCCTACTCATATACGAGAAGTGGGTGCTGACAATTGCCAAGAAAGAGTCCTTAACCGGAGCGCTCTCACCATCCCCGCCAGAGCAAATTAGAGAAAAAGACTTTTACCTCCGAGGATAGGTGGTACGCGTAATACTATAAGAGCATGGCCATAAACCTTGATCAACTACTAGTAAAAGGTGTAGCATACAAGTAGCTATACCAAAAGCGTCGAAAGCTCCGCCCGGGCGCCTTGCATCTCGATGTAACGGCGGCTCGCAATGCAACGGTAACGAACGTGTACTGTTACGCTACGGTACGGGATAGAATAGCCATGGTTGTGTGAATGAGAGGTATTCTGTATGCGCCATATCCCGCCCTAATAGGCCCTCACTTTATCAGAGAAGACCAAAAATCGACCTGTCATGTCAGCCGCGCCAGATCGGTCAGTTCATGCAGTGGACTGATAAAGATCTATTCAACGTGGTATCATGGTCCGTATGCGCAACATCCAACATCGCCGTTATTTTTCCTTCCAATGTGTGAGTTTAATGGGCGGTCGTCCAGTACTCATGTTCGGCTGATTTCGGGATGGGGGCTTCAATGCGTGAGGGAGAGTTGATTGCCACGTCCCTTACATACACCTGAGTCTCGCTACAGCATTCTGTGTAGACTGCAGGGGCACTAGATGTAGGCGTCGACTGCCGAGAGTAACCTCTCCTCCACTAGATATAAGTTCGTCGGATTTGGCCCGGTTCACAAAGAGTCTGTTGAAACGCAGATGAGGTTGCACCGTGATTGCAGATCAAGCTGTGCTAGCTTCCCCAGACTTTTCTTGCCGTCCCAGAGTCGGGATGAATGGTCAGTCATGATGACAACGGCGGCTTGTTACTGTACAGTCTCAATCGCACCGCTGGGACGGGACAACGACGCACCGAGGCATAAGAGATGGTTCAGACACGGCACGGCAAAACGCAGTGATCAGTCAGGTGCACCTGGAGTGCAGCCATATAGGTAGTTTTCTGAGGTTGCGTATACAGGGTTCGTTAACGGGAGAGAAACTCTTGGTTGACTGCCTAACTATACGTACTAAGTATGCTGCTTTCCTGTCTGCCCAATCTACCAGCCAGTCCCATGCTAGTTAATCTTCTTGACCCCAGATCAGTTTACCGAAATTAGAAAGTGTGGGGAGAACGGCACGTAAAGACTTGACGGGCCAATGACTGCCACAGCGCAAACTACCAGGAACTTCGAAAAGTTACCAACCAAAGTCTTTCGGTTTACTAGTAGAATTTAACCGGCGCAAGCCAACTAGCTATACGCCCCGCACTCGTGTGCTGAAAGTTCGTATGAATATATAATCACAATAATAATTTCTACCTATTATTGTTCACACTAGACTTCGACAATTGTAACATACAACGAAATCTTCTTTTATTCTAATTATTTCACCCCAATATGACCTTAAGCATCTCAAAAGGCTTATGTATAGAGCCAATATTAGGTAGAGAATTCTGCTTTCGCTTTGAAATACCAGTACAGTCATGCATGATCAACCCCAAAAGCATGATGGTAAGCGACGGTGGGAGAAGACTGAAAACGCCAGGATTATCCTCCAAACATAGTTTGCTCAACTCAGCTCGTGATGCCTTTGCCCAACAAATCGTCCGCTACCTGTCCACCTAACCCAGTCCCATTTTCAGCTCCCTCGATCAGTATCCCACTGAAGACAGAGTTCCCCGCTACATGTCAAGATGCACGAGCAACCATCATTCCCAAGACCCCCCTGCAGCGAACGGATGTCGTTTTTTGATATGCATCCCGCATTAAAGTTATTTGTCCAGATTCTTCAAACAGCTGAATGCTGGGCAAATTCTGTTAGACTTTCTAGATTCGCGCTTAGTCTAGCTAATTTCACTTTTCTTGCTTTGGCTTGTTTTGCAAAGCAGCCGCGCAAGCCAACCATTCAAGCTGCAGCTTCAATGCAGGATGTTAACCTGCAACACCATTATGCCCCCTGAATAACACCCAAACGGTGAATCTCGACTGTTGCCACTCAATTCACACTGATTGGTAGAATTAAACAACCTGCCTATCGTAAAAAGTTGCCTGTAAAGAATAAGCATTAATTATCGGATAGCTCCGAGCTAGTATGGTCCGAGGAAACAGACCAACATTTAGCTAAAATTCTTCTCTCTCTTTTTTGATATTCCCAGTTCAGATAATTAGACAATCAATTGGACCCGGTGATCTATTACGAGCCGACCAAGGCTAGAAAATTAGATTCATGTTGTCTCGTAACCAAAGGCCTGTGAGACCCGTTAGGGGTCCATCTACGTCCTAAAATCATACGATGCCACGCTTCGTGGAATAGTATAGTATATATTTCGCAAATGAAAACAATTGTTACATAACCTGCATTAATAGAAAAACAAAGAAGGGAAGCAAAAGAAACCGGGGATCCCTGCTTCTCCTAATCGTAGGGCTGGGCTACAGTCTGGCCTACTAGTATACTATGATGATGGATGGTGCTTCTATCGCCAACATTCATCTAGATCAACACCAAGGGAACTTAACTTGAGAGCTTGCGATTGGTGTGTTCGTCACACCGTCACCATTACTGTGCAACCTGCTCTTGTGTTGTGAAACCCCATCTCCGCATTTCGTTAGTTCCCGCTCATAGTTCCCGGTGATCTTTCATTGGCCCGTTGCCGTGCGTCTACACCACACTGTTACTTTCTGCACCGCTCAGACTCCCCGCACCATTCCTCCCGGTTCAAGTTATGGTTCACGATGTTTCCGGAGGTGATGGACTGTATCATCTGAGCTTGCAATCAACTGTCTCGCGGCCGGCATTTGACAAATTCGATTCCGCGACCTCTATCCAAGGTGGAAACGCAGGTTTTCGTAGTATTAGTCTTCTATGTGACCCTTCAACTGCCAAGGAGACGGGCGCATAGACGGGCAGCTTAGTGTACTGTACTAGATACGGGAGCACTAGATTGTGGTAGTCTATTTGCAATTAAATTCCCGCTATACGTAGTTGCACGCGCCAGTTACGATACATGTATGGCGCCTAGATAATTAGCCGTTTTGTTGCCACGCCCGGATCTTCCCCCTCATCCCGTTGCGGTTCAACATGGATGATCTTGCTTCTACTTTCGCAAGGGTGCGCCAGCGAAGCTATACATTCAACTTTCTTTTCGATCTCCAGGCTTGTTTACATACTAGCATAGGGGTGTGCAGACCACATGCTTCACCTCTACGTGGCATGCACTAGAATCTGCAAGAAATGTAGCCAAATTATCCCTTTACGCTCAACAAACCTTAGCGATCTCTTCAAACTCGCTGCAATATATTACCGACGACTAGCATAGCATACTAAGCGCAGCAGGTGTCCTGCATCCCATTCATAGGATAAGGTAAGGCAGGGTCAGCTAGCCATTGGGGAGATCGCCCTCTCGTCTTGGCTTCGGCCTAGAGCGCCAAGTTTTCGACAACTACTCAGTAGTACCTGGAAATAGCACCATATCTCACGACTTTGAAGCTAAGTTTTACTATTATAGTATGAAAAGCTTAAGGGTATATCCTTGGAAGACACAGGTGGATGGCTTCGCTGTTCACTGCACGGTGTTTGAGCTCGACTTTCATTTCCCCGATCTGGCTCTAGCCTAGATGAAAGGGCCCTCGCATCATGATGATGTTTATTCTCGTCCTGCGCCAAAAGCCTAGAAGCTGTCTGCGAATTTCTCGGTAGGGCGTTGACGCGCGGAAGAAAAGCGGAACATGCAACAGAACGCCAGCATAGCATTTCGCCCCCAACTCAAAACCTGTTAAAGGCTAGTGTAGCCGACGAGTGACAGGTGGCAGATGCTGAAATGCTACGGCAGAGATTCGGTTGTAAAGCCTCCTATGATCTGACATGGACCCCCGAATTTCGGGCGAGCGGAGTTGATGCATAAGCATGAAATATTTGAGCTTGCCTCACCTATTTTCATCATATCATCAAATGCGATACTTCCCATATATGCGATTCAAGGGGGAATATTACATTATGTGGAAACTCCTAAGCAAACTATCCTTTAACTTGAGGAATGCGGGACGCTAAGAAACTCGGGAACGGTCCGACCAAGAATTCAATTTAGTTTAAGGAGGAATGACGAGTCTTTAGCTTCAGTTGCTCTCTAGCTACTAAGAATTTTGAAGTGCACAGCTCCTAGAAACTTACCGTATGCAATTAAGCATCATTTACATGGCCGACGCACGAGTCCAACCCGTGTTATTTTGCCCATCATGTAGCTGATTATTGTGCAATTCATGCGGCCGGGTAGACAATGTATACTAGGATGAAGTCTTTGGCAGTGTCCCATTTCCTGGATGCCGGTAATGGTTGGCACCCGCGGCATGCAGGGTTGCCGGTGCGGATCAGTACCACAGAGCCGGTTTAAAATATTACTCCGTAGCCAGTTCAGAAAATTTGATCAAACCTGTATTCATCAATTCGGAATTGCACCCTGTCCTAGTCGCCAGCTAGCATTCTAAGGACCGTCACAATTCGTATTGTATAATGATGCAGTAAATGTGCAAGGGGCGAGTCAAAAGATCTGGACCTCAATGCGATGCAGATGAGCTACGAATGATCTGATATTTCGTTCAAAGCAGATATGCAGACTTGCTGCTGTAGCTGTTCGGTTGTATGATTCGGCATTACCGAGCTAGTATTATCCACTGGGAGCTACTCCAATTCCGGAAAATCGCGGTCAGGACTCAGTACGATTGCCAACTTCTCGAGGAGATAGTGCAGCGTATACAGTCCGGATCTTGGCGCGTCTTGTATTGCCCAATTAAGTCGGCCAATCGATTATGCGTCTCTTTTCAAATAGGTAAATTTACCCCAGGCTATACCGTGTAGTCTTTCTCAGATCTACAAACTCATGATATATTGTACGGGTCGAATGGAAATCAGGACAGGAAGAAATTTCGAAACAGGGAAAGGGAAGAAAAACCACCAACTAGTAACAAGCTTCGCAGTAATTCCGCCAAACAACTTACTTCCTCACAAAAGAGACCACATGCCAAGAATATTGCAAGCATTATATAGTCATCTTCTTACTGTTTGTTGTACAATTCGATACTGTATATGATAGGCGATTTGTTTGAAATTTAACAAATTACAGTACACATGTAGGGTCCTGCTCTCTGTGGGTTGTTCTCGCAGCTCGCTTACGTCGTTATCTATACTACAGTGTTGGCCAGGTTGCTCAGGGTCCTGCTCAGGGACGATGATCAAAATCTCCGATGTAGGGTATAGCAGGGGTAGGTATTCGGGCTGTGACCTACGTCTACCCGTATGTAAAATGCTGTTGGTTACAAGCTGTTTTCCAGCCACAACTGCCTTACGGTTTCTGTCCCAAATACTCGTATTATTATTTGGCCGAACGAAACACCATATAGCAGATCATCTACACTAGTTAGTTCCTGACCAGCCGTTAGTAGTGGGTCCTAAGAACTTGCCGATGTGCCGATGAGGCGCAGTTGGGAGGAAAGTAAATACTTAGTAAGCTACCATCCTATCACTAACCTTGCTTTGGCGAGGCCGGAAGGACGCCGACAGTGAGAAGACAAGGATCATCTTATAAGTACACAGCATCAGGCAAGTTAGGAGGACCATAAGTATCAAGCTAACGTTATAGTCAATACGGAAACTGTATGTTACATATTAATCAGCTAAGTGTTTAGGTCTTTTCGACTTTGACATAAACTCCTCATAAGTAAAGCCCCTGTAATATACGTATATAATATAAATCGCCAGCAAGGAGCTGTCAATTGACACAAAACTATATACTTTGACCAATACACGTAAATACAATGACGTCGATTTTCGACATGAACCTAGTGAAGGTAAGAGCATGGCTCTTTAATACCCTGTCTATCAGGTGTTCTTGTATTCTCAACGCTCGAAACACGATTTGCTCTGTGATTAGTCACAGATTGGAGTAGAGTTGTTCCTCGGGTTGTTGTAACAGAACTGTTAGTAGTTTATAACCAAGATAGGGGTGGGACTCCCCGGTGTGACGTGCATGGGCGTGATCCTACAAGCGCGCTTCTACGTACTAAGTAAGTCGATAAACTAGCTCAGGAGTGAGCCTCTACGCGCTGTTTATTCTCATTCTTAATTCACAAAACAAACATAGCCGAAATGGTTACCCAGGTAGGAAGGCCAAACATCCCGTTCCATCAACTTCATAATGTAACAGATTGCCGCCATCGATGGGGGCAGACCTTAGCGTTGTGGAACTTATAACCTGATAATCATCCGCGGCACTTAGTTACTGTGGTTCTCGTGGGTTCTACCCCTGACAGTAGACGCCAGCTAGTCAAGTTTACTGGAGCCCGCTATGAAATGTCGCTTACGAAGACCTCTGTAAGGACGAAAAGCTCGATAGCTTACAGTAGCTTTACAGCCAATCGTTAGACTTATTACAAGAAACCTCTTCGGCCCTTTTGCTTGAGGAGAGCTCTTGTTCAAAATGTCTAATAACTTTGCCTACTGCTTTAATCACATTGTGTCACAGTCCAAGATCTCCGTTGCTATTTTAATATCCGTGTTTCAGGAATAGTCAATCAGTTAATATTCAGTTACGCATTAAACCCAGAAAGCAAACCCATATCTTCTATCCATAGTAGTGTAGTGGAGGCGAGGTTTTGTATTTCTTGCTTTGCAACTATTCTGCATGAGACCTAGTCCCAGCAACAGCAGCAAAAGGTCACGATTTACGTGGAGCACTTCTAGTGTAGTGAAATACACTAGATCTATGTAGGTCTCGAACCGAACTATCACGACCCGCTACGTAATGCTTTGTGAAGAACAGTTCACCGGTGTGGGTTCTCTCCCATGACCCTGTCTCCCTGTCACCAACGTGTTTTCTGGTGCCGGCTACCCCTGGCAGGAAGCTAAATTACATACCTAGTCGGTAGGGACACAACCTAGCAAGGTGTACTCTTGTATATAATGAGGTTACCCACGCTAATGTACGCTCTTCGCATTCAGAGAGGCCGGTATAATGCGAATTTGCGCCATTTGCGAGCAGTCTTATTTTATGCGCAGCGCGTTGAAGAATTAGTCTCGAACCTGAAAATTCCGAGTTATATGACAACTTCAGTCTATTACACCGTGTAAATGGGTTTCCCTCTCATGCGAGGCTCTTTTGCCCTTGAGTGGAGAGTTCGATCTGTAACGCATCGTGGGGACTACAGGGGAAAACCCGCTAGCAAAACCCCCACAACGTCAAGTTGTATGTGCCTGATAATCTGTATGCACTACGGTTACACTACAAGGGCGGAAACATGGATTCCAGATAGCAAGGTAACCAATTAGTCATCGGATCGGAGCTCGTCCGAACCAGGTAGTACTGTACTGTACATATCAGTAGTCTAGCCCAGTCCCTACGCATTTCCACCCACCTCAACCGACGCTACAGTATTCATACGCGAGTCATGGTGCATCGTTCGAACTTCCCTTCGAGCGTTGAGCTTGATTTCTACGTTTTCTGACAAAGAAAGCTTGCCGAGGGCAATGGCCGACACGCTGTACGTGCACGTTTACACTATTTTTTTATGCGAGCTTCTCGTTGTCAATAGAATTGTCCAAAGCCATTCACTTCTGTTATACTTTTCAGCACCTGAAATATACAGTATGCTACGAACCTATCTTGAATCGCCGAAGCACTTGCGATACATCGAACACTCAAGGTAGTGGAGTCTCATGATGAAATCCGAGCCGCCGCCGCCGCCATGTATTATCTCCTTCGGGCGTGATGCTTCACGCAAGGAGAATCGGCAACATCGATCGTAATGCGGAACTTAACATGGCGCTGGAACGTGCGCATGAGACTTTGGTGCGGTTCGGGAACGACCCGTGTATGCCTTGTGATCTATTACGTTTGTACCGAACAACATCTATAATGGGTTTTTGTCAAGCGTCAGCATCTTAAATATCCGATTACTCACACAATAGAAATCTTCTACTTGGTAGCTGTCGCCTAGTCGGATTTCCCCATGGGGAGCTAGCGTAGTCGCTACCAAGCGTATTGACATATCGGTTCAAGGTGTGATAGCTACACCTTTGATTTAGGCTAAATCGTAACGGGAGCCGTTCGTTGGAAGAGTGAAAAGGTTCGCAAGTTTTTAATGCTTACACAATGTATTTCAAAGTACTTGTACTACTTATTTATGCTGCGGCTGCTACTAAAGGAGCCGAGCCGCGGATGCGTAGTCTATACTCTAGTGTAACGAACTAGTGTAGACTCCTGTCACGAGAGAATTAGCCTAATGTAGTTGAACACTTGATCCCACGTGTCCGTGATATATCTAATTCAGTTAACTACCGTTAGTGTATGCCGAAAATGATAACTACATCTTGACATGTGATTGTTGAAGGTTGCAAGATGAAGCGGTGGTTGAGGGTCTTTCGAAGAGACACTAGCTAGAAGCATTCAGTAAACAAATTTACACATGAGGAAGCCCAGTAGTTGCTAAGGATAAATTCTAACATAAAAAGATGCTAGAAAAACGTTATCATAATTGCTCATAATATAATATCTTCAGTTTGGCCAGTAATTCTAATTAGTCAATTTCACGAACTAGTGACCCAATATTATAAGAACGAGACGGAATAGAGAATTCCTGACTAGATGGAAATTTCTATGAATCATAGCCAAGGAATAGAGCGTAGGGCATAACAATAATATGCTTGCGACAGGAACTGTAGAGAGACTTTTGGAAGCCTTCGTACCACGAGACTTGGATTCTTTCTCTATATATGCAACACATTCGGCCTTGAGGGGGTAGTGAGACCGGCAAGGCATCTTGATTATGAGTAATCATCAAACAGCTAACTATTCAAAGGTCCAACGACTCGGCCGAATAGGCGGAAATATTGTTCCATAGCGTACATCGCACGCAACCTCCATAACTTCTCATATAAACTTCTTGTTTGCACAACAAGAGGTAAGGGGGAATATGTAGCTGAATGTAGCAGAATGACGGGATCCACAACCTATAGCAATAAGAGAAACTATCATTTGAGAGACAACTCAATTAATTCAAAGTAGTGAGGCTACTATAGAGCAGTCATGGTAACCGGGTGTCATGATTTTAGAAAAGTTTCGACCTAAGCATGCAATATATTGTCAGAGACAAGGCAATATTGAACATGAATGAAAAAATACCTCTAGAATCCGCCCGGCAGACACCGTGAGGAGTAACTCACCAGGCGGTACCGCTTTCAACTACCTTTACATAATCTGGGTATATATATATATACACAAGTCTGAGGTGCTATTGTTGGTTAATCTAAAGGGGCGTTATTAATAACTTCGATATGGGGGGACAATAACACAAAACCCCACTATACATAATGAGTCTTCTTTTATTATAAGACTTTTTCCATACTGATCTTGTTGACTTGGTAATATCCGTGTTTATATCCACACTTGAGACGAGAAAAATAGCACGTAATTAGGTGGACAGTAACTTCCTAGAGGAAGTATTTTGGAGCCCTTCGCACAAAGGCTCCGAATAAACCATATCTGCAGTCAGAATTTACCCAAAGAGGCCCTGGAAGTATCGTTAAACTTCTAGCCGAAGGATCTGATGGACATTTCACCATCACTGTGGTCTAGTTATATCACTTCGTTCTGTAGGTGAGTATTTACCTAGGACTTAGTTCGTATGAGTTTTTGGAAGCCTATACCAAAAGAATAATAATCACGTCTGAATAGAGTCGGTTTTGGGGGACATGCGGGATATACATATACACTGAGGCCAAAAAGATTATCTTTCAGTTCGAGCTCCTCGAGTGATATGGGCTCGTAGTTCAGTGTTCAAAGGAGACTAAGGAGCGGAGTAAGTTCAGCTAAGGAACCCATCCCAGCTAAGCAGCCTTTTGTGTTACAGGATTGGAGAGGTATTAAGAATTAGCTAATTTCTGAATTTCCGACGTGTAAAGATATCTAGCCACCAACAGGTCAATATCAAGGGACCAAGTAACGAAGATCTATATAATTTACGCATCAATAGAGCTGCGAGTCTTAAGATATTCATTTTCTTGGAATGGTATATATCTGGACTATCATCTACATGTAGCATATAAGGCAAAATGTGAGTAATAGAGAAATGGGGGTGGAGCTCGGGGTCTAATTTGACCTCTAGGGCCCCTTTTTGTTATAAGTGTAGCCTAGTATTTGCGAAATAATAGCCTAGCTCCCCCAAAAGTTTGTGGGGGAGACTCAGGAATCAACGAATTCGAACTACGACGCCTCAAATACTACATTCCAGCGTCCTAGTAGTGATCCAACTTCACTCTAGAGATGTCACAGGACAAGGAAATTACATGCGAGACTAGTTGGCGTCTTAGAAACCTTTGGGTGACAACAGCTATCAATTACTTACTATAGAGTATAGGGTTCGTGACATTTGAGATTCATGATATTACGGCATTTTTATACTTATTGATGTTAAGGAATCTATATTACGCACGGAGAGGCATTTAAAATGCGTGGAACGAAGAAATGGTGCTTGTTCTTGTATACATGTGACGGTATCTACTTCCTTTGAAAAAGCTGCCAACATCACTATGAGCCCTGTGCGGACGCAGATCTCGCGAGCTCGTGAGTGCTAGTTAGCACTGAACATAGAGCTCGTCTAAACAAGGAAGCGGCCCATAACAAATTCTCTAACAGTAAGTTTAGAAGCGTCTTGGTAACAAAATCGGAAATGAACAGATGCGAAGGAGCGAAGTTTAACTCGCAAATCAAGGTGATTATAACCACGAATTACTTCTTACTGACCTATACCAAAGTGCTGGCAGCCTGATATCTTTATCAGTACAAGCGTGATATTTCACATATTCTCTTTGGAATGCGGAATATAAGAGCTGTACTTGTCTATAATTTATTTTAATACCATCTTGAACATCAGTATCTTAAAGCTGCTCTGGAATAGTTTGAAATTGCGTGAAATTGCGTAGGTTTCCTATCGCTGGCAGGTTTGCAGGCATCATGTCCGAGAGCTGTCTTGACTCTAGACCATTGCGCAATACCAAATGTTTACATGAATAGACATGTGGACTCGCGTTTTCCTAGGAATACGCGGTTTCTGGTGAAGTAAAGCGGTGTAATAAATCTAGAAGTTTACCTTTTGCTGATGTTGAGCTGAATGTGTGTAATGCTAGAGGTCGTGCGACTATCGAGAGCCATGTATATCAAATATGCAATTAACCCTCACGCTCCTTTATTGGAAATGAGGGATAAGATGACCATGGTACAAGTTGATCTATGTGTATTATGAAGCTACTACTAGTGACTTGGTGATAGGTTGAGAATAGTGAGGCTTAGGCGGTGGTACTAAAAGTGCAATCCCGCCTTTCGGAGAGACTACGGAGGTTCAATAAAGGAATGACCGAGCTACGGCATAAAATCCGGAGAGGTGGGGTGCTTATTGGGTTATATTAGTCTATATAGGCGACAACGGCGACCAAGCAGGATGACTGCCTAAAAGCGCATAATAGGATGCAGGTTCTTGGAAGACATGCCGAACGAATCACTTTCTCGAGTCCCGGACTGAAACCCGAAACTCGTCTATGAAACTCATCCACAACGAAGCAAGCACCATCCCGACCAGTGTCAAGCATGCCGCATCACCACCACAATCAATCATCACCATCATCGCGGGGCTCGATGACTACTCCACCTCCTGAGGATCCTTCTAGCCTAATCTAGGTAGCTAGGTAGCACTATGCTTCGGAAATGATCCTGGATGCTTACTCTTAACGTGTTCCTCCACATTCAATAATGCGAGTATATGTAATACCCCTCTTCCTTGATCAAGCTTCTTGAGGGGTCATGAATGTTCCGTTGTGAGGAAGTCCCTTTTCAGACAATACACAATTGCTCAGTAGAGAGCCGAATCAAAACACAAGACGTCTATCCATCATGCCAAAAGTACTTCTAACAGGTTCGTAACAACTTCAATGATGTCATAATACCCTTAGTGTTCGCGTCACCGTCGAGTTGCGCAATCATCTCCCAAAGAATGACAAGCTTAGAAGCTCGCTGACTCGCTTTGAAACAAACAGGTGGATCGGGCTTTATTGCCAGTATGTAAATGGACCCGAAACGTTCGCGAATAATGCATTACTTCGTAGAGGCGTTGGCACTAACACCGGACAACGTTGTCTAGCTCATATCCTTCAACTCCTTTTGAACAAAGGCCACGAGGTCGTGACGACAGTGCGAACTGAAGAAAAGGCAAAGATAATCCGCGATGCATACCCAGGTGCGAAACTCACCGTCGTCATCGTCCCCGACATTGCAGTGGCGGGTGCCTTCGATGAGGTAGCGCAGACACCCGGCCTCGAGTACGTGCAGCACACAGCGTCACCATTCCACTTTAAGTTCAAGGACCCGAAGGAGCTCCTAGATCCCTCTATCAAGGGCACGACGTCGATTCTCGAGGCGATCAAGAAGTACGCGCCGACCGTCAAGCGCGTCGTCGTCACCAGCTCGTTCGCCGCCCTCCTGGACGAGGCCAAGCTTGGGGACGCCTCCAAGGTATGGAGTGAGGCCGACTGGAACCCCATGACTTACGAGAACGGCATCAATGGGCCCCCGGGTACCACGTACCGCGTGTCCAAGGCACTGGCCGAGAAGGCGGCCTGGGACTTCAAGGAGAAGGAGAAGCCCAACTTCGACATCGTCACCATCAACCCGCCCTTCGTCTTCGGGCCCGTGGTGCACCACCTCAGCTCGCTGGCGGACATCAACACGAGCAACGGCAACATGGTGGCGCTGATAGTGGGCAGATGGAAGGACCAGATCCCGCCCACGGGCGTGCACCTCTGGGTCGACGTGCGCGACGTCGCCAAGGCGCACGTCGAGGCCCAGGAGCGGCCCGAGGCCGGCGGCAACCGCTACTTCGTGACCGCGGGCCTGTTCTCAAACAAGGAGATCGTGCCCATCGTGCGGAAGAACTTCCCGCAGCTCGCGGACAAGCTGCCCGGAGACGGCGTGGAGGGCGGCGATTACCCCGGCGGCAGCAAGGACAACATCTACAAGTACGACAACTCGAAGGCCACGGCGCAGCTGGGCATCGACTGGATCCCACTCGAGAAGTCCGTCGTGGACACCATCGGCAGTCTCCTTGCCGTCGGGGCCAAATAGACCTAAGACAACCACCTAGTGAGGTAAATAAAAATAAGCAAATAAGTAAAAGGAGGGTAGAACAGAACCGTGAGGAGATTGTTTTGTGTTCTGTGATAGTTCTGAGTTAAAATGTCGAACAATCGGGAACCAAGCAGTAGCACTTGTGGATAGATACCCCTCCCTTATTGATTCTGTGCCACTTTCACGCATGCATCGTACCTTAGAACGATCTAACTTAAGAAAATTTCTTGCCCTTGCATGTTTGTCTCTGAAATGATTGTGTCGCATTCGTAGTAGTCAGGTGCTACACTGTGCCTCCCATGTTACATTCCTCAAAAGGTTATTGTTGGTTACCCTTCTACCTTCATCTTCTCTAGTCCTAGAAGCGGGATAGCCTGCTATCTCTCCTGCTTTGCAACGTATTATTACCGCCCCAGGACATTGGGCTCCGCAGGATAGGCTCAAATGATACCGCATTATCCTTAATACCGCCCACTTAACTTCTCTAGGTCTAGTTCCAGTAATTCCGGGGTTGTTTCCGCCTCTCCTTTTCTGTCAACAGAACCACGATTGCCTCTACTTCTTTTGCGGCCCGGGGACATAACGCCGGGACCGCCACCACCAACCCCGCTCCAGCTCCCCCAGGACTCCCTTGTTTCTCGTGCGTATGACTCGGTGAGGTCGCGTAGCTCTCCGGCTGATATCGAGGCTCCCTTCTGCGGTGGTCCTATAGGGCTGTCGCCCAGGACCAAGGCCGGGCATGGGAACGTAGGAGACCGCGGCGACACGGGAGAGACCGAGAATTCAGATGAGTTGGCATGATTGGGCGGGAGTGTAGGTAGTGCGTGACTGGGCGGTGGCCCTGCGGGCGTTACAAATCCAGATAAATCTAGTGAGCTATCATACGCTCGAGGGAATCTTGTAGTAGACGGTGGAGGTGTGATATTTCCGACAACCGTAGCTGAGCTCGAGTGAATTGAACTCGGTTTGTTCGAGTCTATCGTAATAGTGGAAGCATCTGGCCCACTACTCGCGGAGTACACACTACTCTGGGGGCAAGGAGACGATGTTGAAACTGTCGTAGTTGTGGCAGTGTGGGTGTTGCTTGTTGCTCCGTTTCGTTTATGTCGAGGCACAGTTCGGGTTTGCGGAGGGGCGCGAGTCTGTGAAGACGGGAGAGTCTCATCACGTACACTCAACGATGCCGATGGCCGTAAGGCTCCTTCTCTAAGCACTGGCTGCAGATATTTTCGGTCACTGAGCTTCGCTGGTGGCGTCAGCGGAGCATTTCTAGACGATGCGGATGGAGGTGGTGTTATCAAATGTGTCAAAGAGCCACTGCGGGGGCCAGGATATGGACGATTATCGTAAGGCGTTAGGAGCAGCCCTAGCGAGCTGCTCCTTGGACCCCTGTGTCGCCGGCGAAATAGGAGAAGTAGGAGAGCGGTAATTGCTAACACTGCTATGATCGAGAACACGCTTATGGCTGCCTTGGCTCCTCCCGGGAGTCGTGAAGAGTTAGCATTAGCCGAGGCGGGTGAGCTGGTGCTGGTCGAGCCGCTTGATATGACTGAAGTTGGGTCGGGCGGCACAGAAGTTGGTAATGTAAAGCTAGATGTATGGCTAGTTGTAACAGTATGAGGCGCTAGTGAATCCGTAGACCGTGTTATGATAGCTAAAGAAGTCGAAGGTTCGATAGCAAAGGTGTGAGGTGGCAAGCTAGTAGAAGAAGCGCAATAGTTGATTGCGGGTGGGCCTGGATCTTGAATCGAGGGAAATCCAATACTGCTCTAGGTTAGTATATACCTGACAGTAGACTAATAACTTCCACGAACTTTTGGCATTCATTAATGATTAGATCAACATTAGCTGTGGTTGGTTGATATTAGAGAAGATGACATACAATTGTGGATAGGCGTAAGACTTACGGCTTTGTCCAATGTTTCCAATATATACGCCACAGTCAATTGAATCGCAGCAATATAAATCCCAGAGATAAGTCCGTTGCTTCTCAGGCTGTTGTAGTTGGCGGCAAGCGTTTTCCACATTAGGGATGAACTCCTTAAAACAAGCAGTCACACAAGCAGAGGCATTCTCTCTGCCAAATTCCGCGGGGCTGCTTCGCCGATACACAACTCTTGGACTTTGAAATGCCATTCTATATTGACCTGAAAGATTTCCCTTGCAGATCGGCGGTACCACCCGAAGCCAGGCCCTGTCTATGATGAATATATCTTTATAGGAGACAGAGATATATAGTTAAAGAGAGGCATATTTTCGTCAATACTTAACTAGAGCGAAAGCGTGAGTGGCAGGAAACGAGACCAGTTAGAAACGAATGTGAGCGACAACAGATTCCCTTCACTGACGATAACGAGTGAGCCGGGGGAGGAGACACTGCTGGTATGAGATGAGAAGGTCTGCTTCGTTTCAGTAAGCGACTGGGGTCAATCACCAACCCAGCCGTACGGGTAACTATATACTTACCGCGCTGTTCTCTGTGAAGCATTATCGTATACCATAAGAGATTAGGATGGGAGTTCCCACAGCTCGGCGGCGGGTCGTCACGATTACACAACGTTCCCCGTAGTAGATCACGTCGTAGCTGAATAGTCAGCACTTAGAGATAGTGGTCGTTACACGCCTTCTGCAACTTTCCGCCTGGACGATAATAGACGGCCCAGGCTGTGCGACCACATCCTAAGCAATTTGTCTCGTATGGAACATTTGAGAACACTGCTTCTAGCCGTTTCGTCCTTGTGAATGAACGCATAAGAACGCGAAATATAAACCCAGAACGCCACAGACCAAAAGTTCACTACACTGGACACGTAACAGCCCGCAAACCTGTAAGGGTAAGGATGTGTTCCAGAATCTGAGCGGTGTTCTTTTGCCAATAGAAGCATGCGCATTGCATACGATAACTCTGTACTGGCCGAAATGTCACCGTACGCTGGGTTGATATGCTTTAATTCCGCTTTCCAGCTCTGAGTTGCAGGAATACGAGAATCCAACGCCCAAGAAACACATCCATGGCGGTCATTACTCCTCATGAGAACTCACTGGAGAGGATAGCCCTCACTTACCTGAAGGACCCAAGACACATAGAAGATTCGAGCTTGGACCGCGGCGAACGAGTGGCGAGATGGTGCATCGTTTGGCGATGGGACCTACATTGACAGCGCACGTGCTACCACCAAAACATCCGGCCGAGGTAAGGTGGCAGCTTTGTACTGTTGTGATAACATGGAAGCAATACCTTTTGAAATGATGTTCTACGTCAAAGCCTCACACGGCTCAATCTGGCTACTCCGTGAGCGAAGAGGGGCAGAGCGGGCGAAGGAGTGGAACGCAAGTGATGCCAACGATGATGAAGCCGGTACACAGCAATAACGGATCGACAGGCACCGACGGCCCAATGAATGCCTCGCGTAGACGAGGACAACAGGCTACTGTGAGACCAAAAGGCCTCCCAAGGGTTCGTCTTGTACTACAAGCTGCGATAGAATGCGCTTGAGTGGCCCGATAGCGCACAACACGGTTGTGAGTGATAACTTGGGTGCAGCCGCTGTCCAGCTATTTAGTTGTTTGCTGGTTCCTTTCTATCGGGTACAACGAAGAGTGGCACCGGCGGACTTGATGCCCATTTTAGCTTTGTGGCGATTCTCACAGGCCCGTCGGAGTGGACGATGACGATGGAAACTGTCCACAGAGGAATATGAATTAGCTGTAACAATCAGCTACACAGTGAAGTGAGTATGTGATTGTTGTGCAGTGGCCAATACCGTAGTAGTAGTCGTTCCATCACCACAAGAAGCGTCCTACCTCCGAGCCGTTAGTTGTCCGACTAAACCCGCCGCTTATCTAGGATGTCTAGGCCAGCACCACGAATGGTATCAAGAGGCGGCTGGAGCCTAGACATGTTGGGGGAGACGGGGTCCCATTGCGTGGTGATATAGAGGGATAGTGGCATGGCGGCATGGCGGCATGGTGGCATTTGCATATACAAGTACGCATAGGAATAGGGACAAGGGAATAGAGGAAGAGTCACCCAAGGCTAAGCAATCCCCTCTACTAGTAGAGTATTATTGCCATGGGTTATATGAGGGGAAAGATCTAAGGTTCGAGGGACAGGAGACCAGCCTTCGGCGACCACCCGCCGCAATGATTAATTAGATGGCTGCTGTTAGCGCGCATCTCTCGTCGGAAGTCTGGGGTTTCCACGTGGACCTTTGTATCAAACAGGCAGGGACCCTGCTCGCCTGCCTCGAAAACAGGTGGAGTTGTATTTCTTATTTCTTGGGTGCAGAAACATCGGTGATTGGACCGGCTTCATATCTAGAGCGACTGCCTACTTACTGGAGTGGATAGGTTGGTATGGGTAAGTAGGTAATGAGAGTAACAGTTAACGCTCTTTCACAATCAGTTATAAGTACATGCAAAGTACCTAACTGGACCCAGGAAATTACGTAGCGTGGCGCTGGTATATCGGAAAGTTAGGTACCAATTGGTACCTGTCTACATCTATTATCTATTATCGATAAGCGTCATGTAACTGGGTCCCTTATGCTGCGTAATCCGTCTCTCTCCTTCCATCGTCATCTAAGTCCGATTACGACAGCAACTCATAGCCCCGATCTTCAGCCTCCTGTAAATTGGTATCCAAACCAAATCAATCAGCTAACTATCCAGGAACCCCAGGCAGATCAACAGAGGGACGTTTCTCCTACAACATAGACTAGACACATCAAATTGTCTTATTGTTACCTCTGTTCGTAATAGCTCACTAGTTGGGTGGGATGAGCCCTTGGCATCCCGTCGTCGACCCTACTGCACGCCCGTGCCTGAAGTTCTGAAGTAGATCGCAGCATTGTGCATCGCGAGCTTCCACCATGGATCCCAATGAGCAGCCAGAGCCCACATTGCCTCCGGCCGAGCAGGTACGTGACTTAAATCCACCCCTCCTGCTACCCCTCTTTGCACCCAGAGCTTCCCATATTGAGAGTATTACAGATGCGCCAGAGGAGGCTTGCGAAGCTAGCTAGCTTGAATGCTGCATCTTCGGGCTCGAGCCCGAAGCCTGCTTCCGATTCATCTGCCCAGACTCCAGCGCCCGCCTCGTCGTCCTCACCGCCTCCCTCAAACCCATCCTCGAGCCAACAGATTCGGATCACATCAAAACCAGCACCAAAGAGCACCTCACCCAGCAATCCATTTTCTCAACTTGCGAGCAAGAAAGCCGAATCCGAGGACAGCGCGTCTGTCGATTCAGGTAATATTCGCTGTGCCAAAAGAAGTACGACTGCTGTTGACGCAGAGCCATCAGAAGCCGTTCCTGTGAAGAAGGTCCATACAGCGACCGGAGAGAGCCTAGAGGACTGGTCAGATCGTGTGCTTGGCGATGTTTTCCTTGTCACTCTCGACGAGAGAAGGAAAACCGACGCTCGGGGTACAAAGCTCACCTACCTACCGGAATTGAAGGCAGAACTTGACCAGTCTGGAGAGCCGGTCAAACTCAGCACGTCTACTATCGATGTCGCCCTTCTCGAAGCCACGAAACATGTACCAAGAAACCAGGCGCTCCTTGACTACTTATTGCCATGCTTTAAGCGAGTGATGCGAGCAAGTAGACCATCCCGGCGACCATCCCCCGAGAAAGAAGCCGTGTTGAACGAGGCGAAGCGTCTTTGCATGAGTAACTGCATATTTGCTCTTACTATGCCTGAATATTTTGGGTAAAGCCTACATGGTATGCTGGTCATGTTATATATGCTGATAGTTTTTGCTAGTCGGGAACCCGACCAGAATCACGACTCGCTAGTTCCTTACCTTCTTCGTAACCACGATAACGAAGACGGCTTGTGTCTAGACTTCTTCACAGAAGCTGTTTCCCGCATTGCTGAGGATGATACTGTGGCGCCAATGTTTACTGAGGCATTAGTCATTATGAGCAGTCGACTAGCTAAAATGACTATGAACGATGATTATAAGCCCTACATCAACGTGAGACCGAGTTAAACCCATCACAAGTAACGAGTGCTGATATCGGTAGTGCCTGGTGACTTATTCACGGTTCCCTCCTCTTCTTGATGCGCTCGCGCGACATCCCAACTTCCAAGTGCAGCCAAAACAAGGTGCAACTAAGGAGGAATTAGCCTTGGCAACAGAAACAGATACGATTCTTGGGCCTTTCTTCCGCATCTCCCCTCTTCAAACTGAGGTGACAAAAACCTACTTCACTAACCCACGAACCATTGATCCTGGCCATGTCAAGTCCTCTCAAACAGCGTTACAGATGACACTGAAAGCTCATCAAGGGGATTTGATAGGCATCATCAATGCCTTCGTCCGCGCTAGTCCGGCTGCCAAGAATAGCACACTTGACTGGTTCGCCTTCGGCTTAAATTCGAATCACAAGAGGCGAGCACTTCAGGTCAAAGCCACTGAAGTTGCCTCAGATGGTTTTATGGTAAATGTTACTGCTGTTCTAGACAAGCTCTGTGAGCCTTTTATGGATTCCACATTCTCCAAGATAAACAAGATCGATCTCGACTACCTCCGACGGACTCCCCGGGTGGACATGAGCGACGAAACGAAATTAAATGCCGACCAGGCTACGTCAGATGCTTTCTACAACAACAAGGCCGAGGGCTCATCAAATTTCATCTCAGAGGTTTTCTTCCTAACTCTAGCAGCTCATCACTACGGGCTCGGAGCTACAAATTCAAAGCTTAAAGATCTAGATAAGGACATCAAATATGTCGAGAAAGTAATCAAGCAGATGGAAGAGGAATTGCCCAAAGTCCAGAACGTATGTGCTCTACTATTTCATTATTAAAGCAATTAGCCATGCTGAACCTATTAGGATCCCTTTCGTTCTGGCTTGGTGAAAAACCACATTAAAACTGCTGTGAGTACTGTGGAGAAGTACATTGCTCTGAAGCATGCGATTCAGGCAGTTGTTCTAGACCAGGGTATGCAGACATTATCACTACAGTTCATGCGATATGTTGCTGTATGGCTCCTGCGAACTGCTAGTCAAACAGACTATAAACCTGGAAAGCAGATTAACCTTCCACTTTCTCCAGAGCGGCCTCCAGCTTTTAGCTGCTTACCTGAGTACGCTCTCCAAGACGTAGTAGAGAACTTCAAGTTTATTTTTCGGTACGTAGCTTTCACATTACTCGATTGAATGGGGACTAATTTCAGATTAGATTTTTACCTAATATTCTGATGTCGGCAATCGGTGATGAGATCATCACTCTGTGTATCACATTTCTACGATCATCAGAGTACATAAAGAATCCTTACCTGAAGTCCTCCCTAGTCACATTGCTCTTCTCCGGAACATGGCCAATATATCACTTGAGCCGTGGTGTGCTCGGCGATACTCTAATCGGCTCAGATTTTGCCAATGAACACCTACTTCACTCACTAATGAAGTTCTATATTGGTATGTACAAGGCACTACTATTAGCTCCATCGTGCTAAGAATATTAGAATGTGAACATAGTGGTGTTAGCTCTGCATTCTACGACAAGTTTAATATTCGTTACGAGATCTTCCAGGTCATTAAAACTATTTGGCCAAATAACGTGTACAAAGAAAAGCTCAGTCGAGAAAGCAGGTGAGTTCAATAAAATCGCGAAGATAACTGCCTTTAACAATCAATGTTAGGGTCAATCGTCAATTCTTTGTGCAATTCGTCAACTTACTTTTGAACGACGCGACGTACTTGTTAGACGAAGCTCTAACCAAGCTTGTTAAAATACACGACTATCAGAAACAGCTCCAAAACCAGGGATTATCGCCAGAGGAACTTGATAAGATTAAAACAGATTTAGAGCAAGCAGAGCAGCAGTGCCAATCGTGGATGCAGCTGGTGAACGACACAATGGGGATGATGAAGCTCTTCACCGAGACACTCCGGGATTCCTTCACAATGCCTGAGATCGTTGTCCGGTTAGCCGGCATGCTGAACTACAATCTCGAATCATTGGTTGGTCCAAAACGCGGCCAACTTAAGGTTGAGGATGCCAAGAAATATCATTTTGATCCCAAGACACTATTGTCTGATTTTATCGACGTCTATCTCAATCTCGGCTCCAAACTAGATTTTGTTAAAGCTGTTGCCTCAGATGGTCGATCATATAAGCCATCAAATTTTGAGGCGGCATCCCAACTGCTCCAGAACAGCCTTGGAAAACCTCCTGAGATGGTCACTGCGTGGAACAATCTGAGAAAAAGGATAGCTGAAGCCAAGGACGAGCTCGATCAAGCAGAACTTGATCTAGGAGAAATACCTCCGGAGTTTGAGGACCCCATCATGGGTGACCTGATGACCGATCCAGTGATCTTACCATCGCGACATATTATGGATCGGTCTACGATCGTGCAACAGCTTCTATCGACCCCAAAAGACCCATTTTCAAACGTCCAGATGACGATTGATGATGTTGTACCGGCAGATGATCTGCGCAAACAGATTGAAGCCTGGAAAGCCGAACGCATTGCACAAGCAAGGGCAAAGGCGAACCCCTCGGGCGACTTGATGGATACGAGTGCTGGGTGATGACCAAATGATTAGACGCAAAGCTCGACCAGCCTAATTACATTGGAGTTGAAGCTGGCTGAAAGTTCCTCGCTTAACGGGGCTACTCAGTGGCGTGTATAACGGGTCAATGGCAATAGACTATAATGGTTATGATACTCTGGATCAGGGCCTGTTCATAATAGACTTGGGACATATGATTCATGCAGTAAGGAACTTTTAATTGTTTCTTCCGCATAAACAGGTATTGCTTTTTGAGAACTCTACGACCTCCGCTCTCTAGATGACTAGTGCTAGGGCCCCAATAAGTCTTCTAGTCTCTTTTCTATTTGTATTATAGGGTAAGAGAAGCGATAGGAAGGCTTTGTGTGAGCACCTTGTTTGATGAATGGTTGCCTTCATTTGGGTCGATTTATGGTCAAGGCACTTCAAGGTAGTTCATACATATTTCTGATCCGCTATCTAGAGTGGAGCTGTATTGGTGCCCAACTCACAATGTGTCGAGCATGAACTTCCATGCAATTACAGATAGCTTATTGGTCAAGCTCACAGACGAGTTATCCTACTGCCTTGCTTCGTCAAACGCGTCTGCCTGCTAATCAATCAGATGATTCGGGAAAGCTGCAGCAGTATATGACATGCGTTGTCTTGGAAAAATGTGGGATCTTGCAGATGTAAATCTTGGTATATAATCAAAAAGAGTGCTGCTCTTGCTCTAGTAGCCTATCTCACCTCCCCTCTACATCTTGTCGCTGACTGACTTGTCACTCCTACTTCTCAAACATGTGTTATACACTCCAAGCTCTTTTCTTATTATGCCTCCACCACACTTGGTCCTTTCATACCATTCATCGTGTTTTCCTATCAGGATCGGTCGTTCATAAAGTCGACACGGAGCTCGTTGATCCCCGATGACTATCGTCTCCCTTCGTCTGCTTTACTAGCAAGTCGATATACGTCTCCATGGAACATAGCCTCTCGGCGATAGGCATATTTGTTGACTCATCGCCGTTTTCAGCTACGAGCCTCTCTGTAGCTGTGATGGGTGGCCGAGTGAGATAGTCTTTCAGCATCTCGGGCTGGGACTTTCTACTGTTGGTGTTAGCCTGTGGTTCTGCTTCGTTTTTCTAGTTCGACTGCACGTACTTTGAAGCAGAAGTCTGCTGTACTATGTCGGCTAGACTTGACATCGTTTCGGTGGCTTGATACCTTTCCGAACACCAACACCAACGTTTATCAATATTACTTCGATTTTTGTCGAGTATTATTGTAATCTTCTGTCGACCGAGAAACACTGCTTCTTGGCGTCCACTAGAGGCTTAGAAAACTCCGATACTGCTAATACGGAGCCATGATCTTCACTCCTGAAGACTATCATCTATATATATACGTCGATCGAGTCGCGATCTCCGCGCCCACGCGAGATATCGAAAACCTTCGCCCATGTCGCTTCGCGCGTGCGTTGTGCCCCCTGAGCAGAACTTCAAGTGGCATATAGCTAAGGTTTCAGCCTCAATATTGACGTCACTCCACGTAGGTACATGACATGGTGGTCTGAGGCTCGCGATGGCTTCATCTGGGAGTGTATGCGGGGTCCCGCGGAGAGTGCTCTCGGTTATCTGTCCAAACGCAACGCGCAGAGTTCGAACGAACGCATCAATACGAAATGCCTCGGCGCAATGTCTACACCTGCGCGATATCGGTCACTATTTCCAACTCCGGTAAGACTCCATTCCGCGCACGTCTGACAGCCTGCTTCCACTGGGCGTTCTTCCGCTGCATGCTTGATTGGCAGGAATCTGCCTTGTGACCCCCGGGTCAGTTTTCGTCCCATGTACCCCTTCGCATATCAGCGCGCTGTGCTTGGTATCTCTGACGCCTGTGTGCGTATATTTGCTCTGCGCGAACATGTCTCCACCTGGGTTTGCGCCGTTGCGCAAACGATGGTGAGGGGCAATATAAATACCGCGCGTGAGCAACCTACTTTCAGTACCATGAAAATCTATCCTTTTCACGCCATTGAGGTTTCCTTCTAGTTCGTTTGTCTTTAATTGAACTTAGGGAGTTTTGTGTATGAATTGTTCGTTCACTCTATTGGGTTCCGTTCGGCTTGAGCGAATAACCCTGCGTGCACCGCAATCTCTCATCCTCCAGACTGCATGCCTCCGAGACCCAAGAACTACTGAGATCCGCAGCGGATTCACCGTGATGACTCAAATCCCGTCCTAGAACTAGGCCGTGAACTAGACTAGGAGTTTTGCGAATCCTGTTGATGCATTCCGGTCTCAGAGATGCTTCAAAGACCACACAATATACTAATTGATCACCACATATGTCGACTGTCGCAGAGCGCGTCTAACTGGACGTCTTGGGACTATCATAATACCCTTATCTCAAACATACAATTCACCAGACTTGGCCGACTCAATTGCAGATTCGTAAGTAGTCATTATCTCGTTATGTGACTATTCCAGGGGATAAAGACTTCTTATTCGGCCAGAATCATGTTGTAGATGCTTTTTATCCATCAAAATATTTAAGGATTGTTCTCAGAAACTCATTACTGACTCTGAGTGTTGTAGTGGGACAAGACAACAGCACAGCTTGCGGCTAAGTGGGAGAAGACGAGTTAAGTGAATTATGAATCCATTTCCTCCTTTTGAGCCTAGCCTCAACTTGGAAATGGGAACTAAATGCTGACCGCAGAGACTGCAGTTACTAAACGTCGAACCCATAGCCTCAAGCGAAGCATGGTCAAGCAATTGGCCGCTGGAAAGAACGTAGTTTCCTATTCTGTTAGTTCGAGAACGAAGACCCCCTCGACTGCGGTAAAGATCCTGAGATGCTCTAAAGCTAAGACGACTCGGAGAATAGCAAACTGACAACTCTATAGGTAACGCGAGACTCCGTGGGTGGCAGCGGGGAGTCATGCCTGAGAGAATTCGACGTGTGTAAGGAAAATTTGAGCCAAGAATACATCGGGCGAGATCAGGGAAGTTCATCTGATCGCGGACTTTCTAGAAATACCGATTCTAGTAAGTAGTTTTCAGAGTCATTTAATTCCCACTTCAACAAAGCTTGACAATATGTCTGGATCCTACTTCAACGGTTTCTGGACCCTAAAGGTGTATTTCGAGTAAAGTCGCATCCCAGAGGTTTCCTAAGGTCTTAAAATTCTTATAGATACGCTCAAGGAAAACATACTCCGATAATTGACCCGAAGTCTTGCTTGTAGTGGAGGGAAACATAGAGGAGATCTCTACTCAACGATCCAGAAACGGCCGACAAGACCGGGAAGGGGAGAGAAGACTTACGGCAGAGGAATACATTGCCCACAGAAAAGAGATCGCTGTTGAACAGGTGGTGGCTAGCTTTCAGAGGTGGCTCGACAAGAGGCTCGCGATCATTTCTTACACGATTCAAGCTTCTGAGGCTGCGGACGGTACGGGCACGGGTGCCCGCGGCACCAATACCCAGAGTCAGGAGATGTGCGAGAAAAAGTCTGGAGGAGCGAGCAAACGACAGAAGCGCCAGTTCAGTGATGACGATAACGCCGATGATTTCCCGGGGGGGGACGACAATGGGCAAGACAGAGGAGGTAACAAGCGTGCTAAGAAAGGTAAGAGATCTCTTCAAGACCACCAGTACTCTGTTTTAGAAGTGCTAGGGAGAATGGTTGCCTATGCATTTCTCGGAATTCCTTGACCATATTGCATCTGTAATGCTAACCTTTAATCATTGAAGACACTGACCCCGAAGAAGTAAAGTTAGCTTGCCCTTTCCATAAGCACAATCCGAAAGCACATAAGAAAGAGCTCTGCATGAAGGGAGGGTGGAAGTCAATTCATCGACTCAAGTAAGTTCATTCGAATAATTTCCCTCATAAAATCGCAAGAAAATAACTCCGTTGCTGATGAAATGTGGTTCACTAGAGAGCATTTGTACCGCGTACATATGTTACCAAAACATAGTTGCCCTAGGTGTAATACGCGTTTTGGAGACGATGAAGCACTTCGGGCACATCTACGCGCTGATGACCCTTGCAAGAAATCGCACGTAGCCCCCGAAGAAGGTATTGATCAGGATACAGAGAGAAAACTACGGGAGAGAAAGCGGCCTAACTCAGTCGAAACGGAGACACAGCGGTGGAAAGACATTTACCTACTCCTATTCCCCCAAGCAGACCGCAACGCGATCCCAAGCCCATGTACGCTGAACCCAAACCCACATCCCAAAGTCATATATATGGACCTTATTAAATGAGAGAATACTGACACGCGTTGAAGATCCCGACTACGACGAGACTGCTACTCATTCTAAGAACTTCGAGCGCTATAAGCGCGTGGAGAAGCGCATCAAGAAAGAGCTTCCGCGGCTCGTGAAACAGCGAGTAGAAAAGAAGTTTGAAAAAGTCGAAACCGAAATGCTGCATGGCATAAATGACATAATTCGTAACTGCTTGGCTGATTTCTTCAGAAACAACATGTCTCAGGACGATGGATCTTCGACGACGACCCCCCAGACAGCATCGAGGGCGACTACGCCGGGCTTGACGTCATTCGAAGAGCCTTGTGTGCCTTCATTCGGCCAAAGTTTCGAGCCCCAAATCGATATCAACTACCTGCTAGATGATCCCGACTGGGCCCTCGGCGGTGACCTTGGCCTTTTCGACTTCAACCCCCAGTTCAATGTAGACAGTGGCCTAGATGGATATGGCGTAGACAAGGTGTCATCGGACTCGGGATACGTGTCGACGGCACCATGATGGATTTTCGGGTAAAAGAACTTTGCGGGTCCAATCGCAGATGTGGTCTCATTCCTGTCGTCATCTGATTTCTGGCCGTCGATTCTCCTTTGTGACGTACCGCTCTTTACATATAGTAAGTTCGTGTTGGAAGATACTCGCTACGCCTCTCCTGTGTTGGGTCCCACTTAGGTTCTAGACGTCTTTATTTTACATAGGCAATAAGATCTATCTCGTCGAATAACTTTGGTCGACCGAAATGGTGACTTCTTGTGCCTCAAAGCTCAAATCGTAGAGGAATTACGAGCTTGATGCTTCGATGGCGGGTCATCTAATCCATGACGAACATTGATAATACCAGGCTGGCCCATTAGGTCATAGCTACTCTGCCAATGCATTGTCTCATCTTCTATGTAGAAGTATAGTCTAGCGTACCGTACCTGAGAGGTCATTTACAGAGAGACGGGTGGGGAAGATGGGAAATATTGTGAAGTGGTGCGGAAGAATTCTAGAGGTGGCCCATGTCTGTCTAGGCACTTCGACTTTGGTCAGGGGTCTACTAGAGGTAACTGTCGAGAGGAAAGTTTCGTATGCGATGTTGCTGCACATCTTAAGTTTAAGATATAAACATGGTGTCATGGAATGGTCATTTTGTGTGTATTGTTGTTGTAGAGGTGTTGGAGGGACCTAAGGTAGTGTCTTAGCACTGTGACTACTCTATATATGGCCATACCTGCAAGTGCCTATACATGGGTTACGAGCGATGCTGTAGATGTATGACGCATTTGTGCTGTATTGCGAATCGCCATTCTCCTGGTACCCAAACTGACATCTGCTTAACCCTTTTCGTTATTGAAAGACGAAAGAAGGTATATTTAAAACTAACTTGGTAGCAGGTGCCTGTAGGAATGCCGAAGAATGGTATGGTCAGATTGGCAACACGTCATGTGATAATGATATGTCTTGTTCCTGATTTGGCGATCTGAGACTCACGATGTCAGGTCAGGGGGATAGCACCAATTCGGACGTATCGGGGCCCTTAGACATCTAGCACTGGAGTATGAACGCCACTATGACTTCATGAAGTTCGAAACGAAACGAACTAGGTGTGAAAAGTAGAAGTCAACTATACCGAAATAGCCAGAAAAAGAGAGGGAAATATATCATAGTGATGTTGATCTTGAGTAGCATACACAAACACCTGATAATTATATCTCTAGGTGTCAGCACAAATACCTGCGTATATCTACCACAGACCTAGTACTGCATACTATGTTATTCCGCCTTATATCATATCATGTCTTTAGTTTATTTCCTCGCTCATTGGCAACCTGTTGTGTAGTGTTTTATTTGATAGTCCCCTCTATGTGTAAGTACTCAGTTTGGTGATCGTTGGCGCTAAACTTGTAGCTTTAGACTGCCTACCTACCTAACTATAAGTAAGTATATAGGTACGGGAGCAAGCATTCAGCTACGCTACTTGGTAGATCGCGGAGAATTCCCCGATTTAGATAATGTGTACCCATAAATCTCAGGGGCTGTTTGCGCCATTGAACATGTCAGATCCCATAATTCTCCTTTCGCAGTTTAGTCGTACCTTTGGTTAGCTACTGCCTTGGTATGAATCCTAGACTTCTGCAGGTACCTACTTACTTATCTAATGGTCCGTGCCATCCCGGAATTGCCAGAGTCTAGGCCTTATCGGTACTGGATAATTGAGTTGGTGTATACTTATAAGTAGATAGAGAGCAAAGGATTCTTTTTTTTCTCATCTTCCTGTACATATGACTACCTAACTTGAATAGTGGTTGACAAGACCAAGATCAGACTATTATAGTAGTAGTACCATGCATGCATACATGTATTGTTGTTGTTTAGACTTTACTACATGGAAATTGTAACAACACACAGCATGGCATGGCAGAACTGCAAGTACCGATTAAATGTGTAGGTGTACCTAGTTGTAGTACACATACCATACTATGTAGTACCGTGAGGTACCTGGCCACTGTATATAGTATATACATGCCATAGATAATGATAATGTGCGCTGGCCGAGGTATTACGCTAGTGGTATGGTACGCGATACATACAAAGTTGAAAAGTAGAAGCACAATTCTTAACGCTCGTGATCCTCATTTACAGTTTGCGCCAGTACACCCTATTGTGCGCCGTCTTTAGAGTTTGGCTCCTAGCAGGCACACCAACTCTAGCTTAATCCCTCCGCGACTCACATCCTGGGTAATCCACCTCACCAGTCAAACTAGTGCCAGCCCCTCTGTCTTTCGGCATCACTTTTTGTTCAGCCCCGATTCCCTCGCAGAGGAGAGCAGAAAAAAACAATTTCCCCTTGGCATTTTTTATCACGGAAGTGTGACGTTACCCCGGTGCATCAACCATCACTTCCCTTCGCTCGGCTCTAGCAATCTGGGCCTGCCAGAGGCAACATCAACATCAATTGCAATACGAGAAGAATACTGCACTAGTGGCTGAATATCATAAAAGGGGGAACGGTGGAATTCAATGACACGCGAGTGAGACTTCACCTACGAATCTTTTTGGAGTCTCAAGGGTGCAAGTCGCTGTTTGCTAGTACTCCGACCTTGTCCCCGATCGATCGATTGACGTTTCGCCGTAGCAGCGCGCACCGCATTACATACATATAGCATATAGAGCACAGCACAGCACAGCACAGCATATACCACAGGCGCATACGCATAACGCGATTTGCTCGCTTATGTGCTTGTTTGCTAGTTGCCGAGCCATTCGAGGACGAGAAGGTCGACGATAATAACCAACGCCGCCGCCGCTTCTACCCACCCCCTGCTGCCTCTTACCAGTCGCTCGCTTGCCTGCAGAAGCTACCGAAGCACAACTTGAACCCCCTCTCCTCTCCTCTCCCGACTCGCCTTCCGCCTGATGCGGTTGACCGTCGCGCAGCCCCTGTGTGACCAAGTGCTCCAACTGCCCCAATGCCCTGGCGACCCTTGCCCCGTATCGCCTTTGCCGTCGCAACCTATCCCTTTGAGACCAAGGTCGAGAACGAGCTCCCCCTCGAGATTGGCGATGACCTCTATATCATCGAAGAGACACCGAACGGCGAGTGGCTGCGTGGCTACCTGCTAGCACCACCCTCTTTGCTCGCTGGGTTAACGTCGGTCAAGGGCCAAACCCTTGAGGCCCGTGTCTTCTCTGGCATATTTCCTCGTAGCTGTGTGGAGATCCGTGAAGTGTTAGGGGATGGCGACGCGAGTGAAAATCAAGATGGGAGTACTTCGCTTCCCGGAGGTGATCAGGATGCGTCGCAACGTTGTAGTGACTCGGGAAAGAGTGGAATCACTTCAAGTAACGGGAGGCGAGACCAAGTTAAGGGTGATGGCAGAATAAAACACCATGACCGGTCCCGATCCAAATTCGATCTCTCCCAGCATACCGGAATATCAAAAAATGGTGGCATGGATTCGCCTACACGGAAGCCAGCCGCACCCGTTCCCATGTTGAGAATGGGGGATGAGACGTCGACGTCCGTCAATGAGCCACTGATCGACGAAATTGCTTCCTGTCTGCGAGAATGGCATTCCACGAATTTCCATGAATTACTCTTGACCCGACAATATGCAAAACTTGAGAGCGTGTCTCAACTGATACAAACCATAGATTTGGCGCGGCGCCAATTGCTGCACAGCCTCCTTACGGACCGTGAAGCCGCTGTGCTACGAGACAAAACAGTTTGGGACCTGGTGCGCGGAAACAAATTATGCGGCGGAGAAGTTATTGTGCGCGATCCGGCCCAGCGCGGAAAGGTCCTGGTCGGTGATGACTCTGTCATAGATATTACTAGACTACAGTCTGTTATGAGTCTACTTGAAGAACCACCTCTCCCGCATGTCGAGACCACGTCTCTACACCACTTGATGGTAGATATCAAGAGCTTTGCCGGATCGTCAAACGAACCTGCCAACTTGGATCTCTACTTAGTCTCGAAATCTGTTGGTGGTTCGTTGACCACACTTACAGAAGCATACACCGCTGAGGTGCCATCTGGTGGTATGATGGGGTACATGGCCAAGGATCCTCAAATGCGCACTCTGTTCACGGACCTTACGTCGGCTGATATTGGGGATGGACCATCTGCGGATTCGGAGCTATTCCTTATTGTTAAGGTCCGCGCACCCCAGCAAATCATTGCAGGGAAACCTTCCTCGAGATCTGGGTCTTTTGGGCAAGCAAATTCATCGTTCGCAAAAGATAAACCAACCTCTTCCGCCGGGCCAAAGACTTCTAGGAGAAGCTTGATGTGGGGATCAACACGATCAGCGTTCTCCAGAGGAGGGACAAAACTCGACGCCCTCTCCGAACACCCCGACGAACGACTTCATACCAATGGACATGGCTCGACGCGAGATGGTATGGCCCCTCCGAGCACGGCGGGTTCTCTCTCAGGACGCATCTCAACAGAGGGCCAACAGCAAGTGCAGATCGCCGCCAATCGCTTGGTCGGCGTTGGTGTGCTTAATCTCAAATCCATGGTGAAAGATGGGGGAGAGTCAGAACAGATAGTCACAATCTGGTCGCCTAGTCCAACGGCAAGCTCTGAGATGCTTGAGACAGCCAAAGGGTGGGACAATCTTATCCGTGATATGTTAGACAGCGACTCTGGTCACTACGAGACGTCGAGAAGGGCAGAGAGGTTGCTTGTTCACTTGAAATCCTTCAATCACCCCGATGCTGATGTGCTTATCAAATCAACTCCTACACTTCTATCTGCTATCCGCAAGACTAGCAAAATGGGATTTTCAGGCGCGCCAACAAAACCGCGATCTGACATCTATGTTACTATCAATGAGGCTTTATTGGCTCGGCAGAATCTCATTTCACGCTATGGAGGAAGTGCCACTCCTATCTCGAGCAATGTACTCGGGAACAACCTGGTGGTCTCAGTCAATGTGCGCCGGCAGTCTGGGGAGCGAATCGACTCTTGCATATTCCCGTCCTCGAACTCTCACCCCTTTACGACTTGGACGTCCTTTGCCGTGCAGCGTGGTGAACGATGGAGCCAGACCTTACGATTATCTCTCTCGCCCCCAGACGTTACCACATCCCATATTGTGCTCACAATATCAGACCTACCAAATACACCCTTTGCCATGGCGTACTTGCCTCTTTGGGATCATCAGGCGTTCATGAGCGACGGCTTGCACTCACTGCTGTTATACAGAATCGACGAGTATACGCAGAGTGCGCAGCCAGACTCTACGGGCAAGGGTGGATATTTATCTCTTCCTTGGAGTGCCCGTCCCGACTCATCTGAAGTAACAGGTCCGCTTGCTGTTCTCCGCGTCGAGACATATCTTTGCAGCACCAGATTTTCACAAGATCGCGCAATTCTCAGTCTACTGAAGTGGAGAGACGGCCCGAAAAGCGAGGTTTCTACCTTGTTGCGGCAGCTCATGTTCGTCCCAGAAATCGAAGTCGTCAAGCTCCTGAGTGACGTACTTGACTCTCTCTTTAGTATCTTAGTCGAACACCAAGGAAACGACGAATTTGAAGACTTGGTATTTACCGCACTAGTTAGGGTCCTCGGTATTGTTCATGATCGGCGATTCAATGTGAGCCCTTTGGTCGACCAATACGCAGAGAGTAGATTTAATTACCCCTTTGCAACACCCTGCCTAGTCAGGTCGTTCACGCGATTGCTTACAAAGCCTACTGAACCCGAAACAGCTCGAAAACTTCGCGCCACCTTGAAAGTTGTGCGGCACATTCTTAAGTTTATAACACATGCAAGAGGGCAGCAGAAGGCTAAGGAAGCGGGAATTGGGATCACTGGTTCGAGTCCTGGATTTACGAGGCATCTGCAGAGTATCTTCAAGGCTCTTGATTCGATGATGCGTAGTACCGCACCAGTGCTGGTTGGCAGTCAGACTCTCGCAGTTCAGCATTTTCACACTTGGTTACCTGAGCTCACTGGCTTGCTAACTACTGAGGAAATACTCCACATTGCCATTGACTTCATGGATTCGTGTGCCTTAGTCAAGGGGAAGTTGGTGCTTTATAAGCTGATCCTCATCATTAATTATTCGAAATTGGATCTTTTTTCTCAGCCTGAGCAGCGCTCAGCTCTTAGCGCCAACACGGTCAGATGGATTGCGCCGCATTGGGGTCAAACTAATGAGGTTACCGAGCAATGGAGAGACCAAGTCAGACTGTGCTGTTCAGTGCTGGCAAGTCAAATCCATTATCTCAACTCAGAGATTCCTGACTATATACCGAAGATAGTAGATTCGTTCCTAGCCATACAATCTACTGAGCAGAAACCGAAGGATCGATTTTCATTTCTTTTCCCAACTTCATATCCATTCCCAAGCAAACCGTTACCAGGCGCGCCAGTTAACTTCGACGAGCCCTTGATCGAACTTTCTACCTTATTATCTGCGTCATCGAATTCGCCTAATGGGATGCAGCTCGAGCTATCTGTGGACGATATCACCACAGTGCTGAAGAATACTCTTCAAGTCCACCTAAGCATCTTAGAAGGCGAAGCCTTCCCTTCGAATTGGCTCAGCGTTTATACTTACCATCACAAATCCACTATGAGGACTCTGCAGTACCTCGCTGGCATTCTCTTAGATTCAGCTTTACCCGATCCCGATGATGCTGAAGATTTTGATACAGAACTTTGGCGTTTGTTCTTCATGACTTTACTCAAGCTTGTAGGGAGCGGATGTTTGGCACTCGAGACTTTCCCAGAACAGAAGCGAAGGGCTGTCTGGAAGATCGCTGGGGATGTACGAGAGCATGGCGCTGAACTTCTTAGACGAACCTGGGAAGCTGTTGGCTGGGATACGAGTTCGGATGAGCGGATGCGCTACGGGCTCTCGAAAATGGGCGGTTACCAGGTCCAATATGTTCCGACCCTCGTGGGTCCGATTGTTCAGCTTTGCCTAAGCGTCCATGGGGGGCTTCGCAAAGTGGCGGTTGAGGTCTTACAGACCATGATTGTCAGCGAGTGGACTCTGAGTGAGGACTTATCTGTCATCCAAACCGAGATGATTGATTGCTTGGACTTGTTTTTCAAGGATCAGGCGATGACCGAGAGCATTATGCAAAAGCTGTTCATTAGTGAACTGCTCGAGTGTTTCGAGCCTCTGTCTCATATCGAGGACGATCCCCTCTATGCTGCCCTTAGGGAGTTGATCACAACTCTTGACGTGTTCTTGGATTTGTTGGTAGCTGTTCATAGCGGCGACGTCAGCGGAGAGGCCTCCAACCTAATGAACCGTCTTGAACTGATGGAATTTCTCAGAGACATGCATAAAGAAGATATATTCATTCGATATGTGCACCAACTTGCCACATTACAACGTGGTATAGGGAACCATACGGAAGCTGGCTTGGCGCTACGACTTCATGCAGACTTATACGACTGGGATCCTGCTGCATTAACGCCTGCACTATCCGAGCCGAATTTCCCGGAGCAGTCCCATTTTGAGCGCAAAGAGCAAATCTTCTTTGAGATGATCAAATACTTTGAGGATGGGGAAGCCTGGAGTAGTGCTCTCACTGCCTATAGTGAACTTCGGACACAGTATGAGAGCAATGTCTTTGATTTCGCAAAACTGGCGAGAACAGAGAGAGCTATTGCCACGATCTATGAAACTCTAGCCAAGGGCAATAAACTTACACCAAAATATTACAAGGTTGTCTTTAAAGGGCTTGGTTTCCCTATCAATTTACGGGACAAGGCGTATATATACGAAGGCTCACATAAGGAGCGGACTACTGCTTTTACAGATCGCATGCAGGAGCAATACCAAGCTGCACAAATTCTCACCAATGGAGACGTGGATAGTGAGATTGAGGGACAATACCTGATTGTCTCAGCAGTTTCCCCACATCGTGGACTGCAACACCAAGTCTTCCAGCGCGCTCGTGTTGCACATCCAATCCGTGACTTTCTACTTTCAAGCAACCCCCAAACATTTTCAGTGTCTTCTAAGCGCAACACAAGTGGACCTGTCGAAGAACATTATGCCGAAAAAATCGTCTACACCACTGGCGAGGCATTTCCTTCGATCCTGCGACGCAGTGAGATCATTGAGGTTGGTCACGTTAAGTTAAACGCAAAGGAGACAGGATTGGAACGAATTGTGCGAAAAACTCAAGAAATGACGGCGGTCGAACGACAATTAGCAGAGAACGAAGATAATGATGAACTCGCTCAGTTAATGATTGGTGCAATTAGAATCTCTGTTCTTCCAGACTCGGAATCGAGCGTGGCTTGCTATCGAAAGCTATTGCCTGTTCTTGATCTAGAAGATATAGACGAAGTGGAACCCGAGCTGAGCAAGCAAGAGAACGCTATCAAGATCGCCCTAGTTGATCATGCAATCATGATCAAGCGTTCCCTTACAAACTTTTCGGCGAGCTCAAATCAGATTCTGGTCAAGGGTTACCAAGATCTGTATCCACGTAAGTACACAGAGCCGTTAATTTCAGGAATTCTTTCTATGTCTAACTTTGAACCATAGATTTCATATCAACCTTTGCACCAGAAATCGCCATCCTCGCGCCAGCCCGACCGCCGAGAGACGCCGGTTCCGGGACCTCACTAACTTGGCAACGATCATCGCCTACAAGAGAGAGCGGGCAGTTAAGAGGAAACCTACGTACCTCTTTGACTAATGGCACCGCCATTGTGGAAGAAGCATCCGCTATACAGCCAATAGTTATGCGACAGCATGGCGCTCGACTCAGTTTCCTTGGTGGAAAGGCTAAAGGTTCCCGGCAGTCAAATGGAGAAAACTCCAGTTCTACGCAAGTTACTGGAGAGCATAGCGAATCAAACAGCCAGTACAGCAAGAGCAAAGAAAACTTGGGTCGAGTATTGCGTACACAGTCATTTGATACCAATTCAAGTTCCAACCACTACAGAAATGGCAGTGCGGATGCCGCAGGGTTAGCTTCCATCTCAGACCGTTCACGCAAAAGCAGAGAGATAGTCGACATCGTGGAGGGAGATTTTGGTCGAGGAGAGGGCGGTGTTATGAGGATCAAATCGGTAAGAAAGCGATTGAGCATATTGAAACTAGGAAAGAAGCCGAGCAGATCCAATGAGATCATGAGAGGCTTGGATGAAGAGCAATGACCAATCATACAAGGGTGAATATGAAGAGTTCAGTTGCAGTGGATGCCCGACATGTCATCCATTGAACCCCAAGCTCTAGGATACCAAGAAGTTTTGACTCTAGTCCAGTTCCATTCTGGTTCCTGGATAATTTCCCCGGAGAAAGTAGCGAAGGAGTTTCATCGGCTTGTACTGCATAGGCATAGGCGCCGGGATACCGTTCTTTTTCTGCTCATTTGGTTCAAAGAGGAAGTGTTCCGCCTGCAGCATTCTTGATGAGGGCCATGGATCTGTCCGTCTGAGCCGGACTTCCTCACCTTGTATCATGAGCATACCGAGAATAGATGAGCCACGGAGTTCTTGTGTAATTGTTATACGTCGACCGTCCTGTCGATGGACTGTTTTAGACGCCTGTCGTCGTACATATGTCTGCATAATGTATAAAAATGTTGAAGAAGACCCATCTGACGTAGTGTCGAAGCTCTTGTCTGGTGATCTAGTAATAGATAATTGCATCCCGTGGAGACAATTTTAATGCTCTCGGCATGGAAGATTCTATCTAGCCTAGGTAGACGACCATTCCCGGGTCCGAGCATAGGCCTTATAAGCAGAACCGGGTAAAGTGAATAAGTAGCAGCATGAAATTAATTTTTTGGCTTGCCACAGGCGTCCTAGTTTTCTTACTTATTTGAATTAAAGACCAGGATGTGCTGACGATCCGGGTTGCTCGCCGTAAATTAACCAGTCGACCAGGACAAGTCTCGAGTCCTACGCTACGGTATTGCCGCTGCTGTGGATGGGCGCGGGAGAAACCTGGAAATCTTAGAAGAGCGCGGATGACTAATAATGCATTGCTTCTCTTTTAACTATAAGGGAGATCAACAACTTTACCATTCTATCTCCACAGTATTGCTGACCTACCATAGAAACACTTATCAAATCGCATTGTTGTACAATGTTAATTAATAATGATGATCTTGTCTAAATAGTGAAGCGGCGGTCGTGTCGTGGAGAGATATTTTAGTATCTACGAGGCGGATTAACTCCGTGGCCGCATAGTAAAGTGTTGCGATAGATCGTGCAATTTGGTGCTTTGTTGGCGGAATAACTAAGCGCACTGCTTTGGTGCATAGGACAGGTATTGTCACATTCCTACATAGGCCAGGATCAACCCTCTTCTGTCAATCTGTCCGGAAGCAAGCAGCAACGCCGGTGTAAATATGGATAGGATCGGTGAAATAACATTACAGTAAGATTTTGTATGACTTTTTGACTACTGTACCGTAGTACTGTAGATAGCTCACAACAGAACCGTAGATAATTATTCCAACATAGTTACACTATTTTCAGTAAGCGACTTTTTCTCAACGTTTTTATTTCATCCTACCTTTTTTTTTTTTTTTTTCCTCTCAATTGATACGGATTATCTAGGCTACTGAATAATTCAATAATTATGGTGCTTAAAATGTTGGTGATCCGGGTAGTCGGACCTCTAGTGGTTTGATAGACTGATAAGCTACTCCCATAGGCTGAAGGCTAAGGGCGAGTAGCTCGGGTATAGTAGAGATCTCCCCTCTCTCTGTCCTTGGCTAGTGTAGATAAGTAGTCAGTGAAGAGTGGGCATTGATGAGAAATAGGGAAATAGGGGACAGGTGATACTGTAGGGAGATGGAAGGATCATCCTTATGCTGTATTTTTTTCTTCCTCTTCAACGCCTCAAGTTAGAGAGAATATTCCCTCGCGTTCAGCTCGTTGCTAGTGCTGGTGAAGAAGGCGTCGATACTATAAGCGTACTACTTAGTATAAGTATGTATTATACACCGTAGTTCATATTGTGTGATTCCATGGCAACGAACTTTCTTCCCTGGCCAATGGTAAAAGGGTCCTATGTAGATACCGAGTAACAAGGAGATTTGGTGGAATGGAGGGGCGGGGGGGGGGGGGCGCTCTCGTATCACCCAATACTGACCCAGCTAGGGCTTATTATAGCGCTTGTCACGCCCACCCGTCTGTCTGCCTAGAGTACCTAGTGTCCCTAGTGTACCTAGTCGAATGAGCTGAGCTCGTTATTTCGATAGGCGTATTTCTGGGCTTATCATGCAGTAGCGGTCTCACGTCTTCGTTCCCGTTGTCAAATCTTCAATGCGTCATTTCGCTCGTTCCGCCTCGACGTGTTCCGGGTCTTATCATGACGAGGGTTGCTGACCATCCCGATCGTATACCGGTACTTACTACGTACTTACTTAGTAGTATGGCACCGCTGCGTAAATAGATTCTGTGCTACCGCGAGGATTGGTAGGTGTTTAGGTAAGTTGTGTCTACACTATATTACCAGATGGATGTCTCACTCGCTTCCAGGCGAGATATATACACGTGTAGAAGGATTGGCCAGTTGATTAGCGAATTAGGTGCGCACTGCATAGCTGATCTACCGGCTTGGCAGGCCCTGGGCACTGCCCGGGGGTTCACACAAAGATAAGTACTGAGTAAGTGTCTGGTGTACTGTCGACTGTCTGGTTAGGGAATGAGGACAAGGAGGATCGTCATGGCCACTAACAAAACCATCGTAGAGAGGCCCACCCACAAGGGGTTTTTCTATCTGACACTAGCCTAGCATGGGCACAACATGGGCAATACGTAGTACATGGGGACCTCAGCGACAGGGGTCCGTCTGATGGGGTCGATGTGGTGGTGAAATACTCAGTAAGGGAATAGTCAGGCCTTGTTACCGACTTACTTACACGCTACATACTAGTACGACTACGGCTCCAAAGACCAAGACCCAAGACTAGCCAGGGCGGCAGAACGTCGAGAGTAGGGTCCATCTGAAATCTTTTTGCCGTTGTCGAAATTTGACTCTCTTCCCCATTGTTGCAGAAGCCCGGTCTTTGTCCGTTTTCATCTCCCGTGCTCAACCGTGGGATGGCATTGTAGTGTTGCACTCGTCCGTGCCATCAATCTCATCGTCACTTCGCTTCTTCTCTTGCGGCTTGTCCGCTGGCTGTTTTCTTTTTTGTTTTCGTCTGGAGGGTAATCTGTCTACAGCGGAGAAGCAAAGTCGCCCCCTTTTCACCCGTCCCTTCGACCACCCCTACACGTAGATACCCTACACTACATCATCCCACCCCTGCTGTGTAGCTTTGGCGGGCTTGTGTCTGTGTCTGTGTCGTGTGTGTATTCGTCTCTATTCTCCGAAGAGCTCGAGGACACCATCGTATCACGTCGGCCGTTCACGGAGGGCTTCTCGCTTCGGCGCGCATACAGGGAATCACATCCCATAACGAACCGACCAATATGCCCAGAAGAGTCTCGCTGGCCTTGAGGAGATAGCAGCCACGCTGTATTATAATGCGAACAATTCCGAAGCGGTTATTGCCTGTTTTCGGCCGCTGGGGCCCAGTGCTCTTCGCGGCCCTGGTTGTCTACTATCTGATTCGAGCCCCCATTTCCCTCGCTTTGTCGTCCGCGCGGTTGAACAGCAACGCAGCTACACAGCAAAATGTCCAAGGCCCGGCTCGCGGCCCTGCCGGTGCCGCACAGGACATCCGCGATCAGAACGCCCAGTCACCCCTAGGCGCTGCGAGATACCAAAAACACTACAAGCCCGCTCCCCCTCGATATCCTACCCTAGACGACCACTTCCCCTGGCTGACGAAGTCAGGCAAGGCGCCGCCCGTCCCTGAACACCACCTCCCGCCGAGCCCGCACGTCGATGAGGCAACGCCGCTTCTGATAGGCTTCACTAGCAATTGGCCGCTGCTCTTGCAGTGCGTGAGCAGCTATATCGCGGCTGGTTGGCCACCTTCCGACATATACGTGGTGGAGAACACGGGCACATTCAGCGCGAATCAGCGTCACGAACTTTCACTTCAGAATCCCTTCTTTCTTAATCATACCGCCCTACACCAATTGGGCGTAAATGTCATCATGACACCGACGTTGCTGAGCTTTGCGCAGCTACATAATTTCTATCTGCATACAGCCTTAATGCGTCAATGGCGCTTCTTCTTCTGGGCACACCAAGATTCCATGGTCTTCAGCGATGAGGATGTTAGGAGGAAGGACCGTGACCACGATTGGGACCATGATCCCTTTGCTACGCTTTACGAGCGCTCTATTGGCCTGATGCGCTACCTCAACGGCCCCGACATGCCGCCGTGGGCCACGCATTTCTTCGCTTACGACCTCTTCACGTTAGTTAACCGTGATGCATACCTTGACGTGGGCGCCTGGGATACACACATCCCTTACTACGCGGCCGATTGCGACATGTACTTGCGACTTCATTGGGCTGGTTATTGGCAACCCCAGAGTGAAGCAGGCTTGGTATACGATGTCGACGTCCCGCTCAAAGATATTGGCGCTCTATTCCGGCTGCCCGGGTCGCACGCCGCCTTCGCTGGCGACCCTGTATTCAGACCAGCGGACGACAAAACCCGACCCCACCGCGAAGCCGAGCTCAAGCGTGAGCAGGATATGTGGGCCTGGGTCGAGAAAGAGGGTGAAGCTTTCCAGCATCTCATCGGGGTGGCCGAGCGTATGCAAGATGTCAAATGGGCAGGAACAAGCATGTCAAAGACCGCCTGGCAGGGACGCCAGACGGGAGGACAGGGCGAGCCATTCCACCGTGATGGTGAAGGTTTCAAGGCCGGGCTTGAGATGATGACGGACGCTGGCCGCCGGGTGTTCGCCGATAAATGGGGACACCGCGGCTGCGATCTGCTGGAGCTGGGGATCGAGGGCAAGGATGCTTGGAGGCTGGAGCGCGACTGGGACAACACCAAGACGCCTGGCAACGAGGGCGGCAACTGGGGCAAGGACTGGAGTAAGAACCCCTCGCAGCAGCTCGCCAACCTGGGTATCGCATAAGGGTTGGTCAGAAATTGTTTTTTGGTGCCTGCATTGCATTGCGTTACTTGTTTTTTTCTCGCCATTTTGCTCTTTTTTTGGTGCTCTTTTTTTTTTTGCAGAGAAAAAGGAAAGAAGAATCGCTCTATAGAATTACGGACACTGATTATGGCATCTCGCAGTGACGGGGGACGAGTAACAGGGAAAAGATTGACTAGAGAAACGAATCCATCTGATTCTTGATGTGCCAATTATTGCTATGTCGAGGAGATAGATGGGGAGGGAGGCGAAATTGGTATATCAGAGAGACAGGTGAAACGACTTTGAACGATGAACGATATGGTCGTCTACCTACCTACCTACCTACCTTCTATGTACCGGTTCTCTTGCAACCGACGATGTATTGAGAGTTCGTTCCGTTCTGTGGGTAGGTGGAGCACAAAGGCACGTCGAGTCCGGAATCCGTGACTCGACGAGTCGAGGGACATAGTGCTCCCCTCACACACACAGTTGGCTTTTATACCCTGTTCTTGGGTTGGATGAAGGGAGGGTTCACATTTGTGGAGTTGAAGATGTTGTCCGGCGTTTGACGGTGGTCTTCCTGTGTGCTGGGGTTTCCGGGGTAGAATATTTGAGGACTCAAACGGGCAGAAAGAGAATTTTCACCTGTATATATTTTGTATAATTACGAACATATGCTGCATTTTGCATTGTGTATATGTCTTATCACAACGGGCTCAATTAACGCATTTTTCTATGCTACTACACAAATTTTCTCAACCCATCTGAGTCTTGACTCACGATAGTGAAACTTTGCGCTTCCCAATATTTGATATGCCACTCATACGAACAGCTATTGTTCAACGTGTCTCAGACTTCATGCTCAGCTGAGTAGGACGCCATCAGACAAAGTTCTACTATCGGCATCCTCGCAATGCCGGTGATCAAGAGGGATCCGGAACCATCCGTCGGCCGACTCTCGGCAAGCGTAGCCGAGTATTGTCATGGGAGTCCATGTCCAGTTCTCTCGTTTGTTTATCTTACCGTATTCGCTTGTGGACAACACGCATCCGTGCATCGAGGACGCTAAGCTTTCTCGCCGAAGTAGACTCGAAAGATGATACTTTGGAGCCATAATCAATAAATTTCACAGCTGCCTCAGTATAGATGCCTGAGTCATGAGAGCATGGTATCGTTAACTTCACTACGAAACATAATCCTAGACATTTCAGCGGTCGTAGCTCGGCTTCACTTTTCACTAATGTTATAAACGATCAGCCTCTGCACCAACTCTGCTCAAGCAGCATGTTGATTACGTGCTACTTAGCTTGACCCGTGTCCCATTTTCGCCCCATCACCAAGGGCGCAGGATGAGTGTGAGCCTAACCAGCTTGTTACACGTATACTACCAGGATATCACTCGAGTACCGTACTCACTCAGTTCGATTTGCCATCAGGTAGTAGAAAGCCGCGTCCTCGCCTCCTTGTTATGGCAAATATTCTGAGTAGCATTGACGATTCGTCCTGTATACGTCTGGCACCACGCGGCCAGCGAACGAGGGGTCCCATCTGATGTAACCTAGTGTATATGTATACCGGATACGAGTCCCCGGGGATCCCGGAGTTTGCGGTCTATTTCTGAGGCTCCGAGGAGCGTTGTCGGTGGCCTTAGTAATGCCGCAGATGCAGGTCGACTGACGCACCTATTCCGCTATTGACCTTGAATTCAACACAAGGCAAGATACCACTAGGTAGATAGGCCTCTGCATCTGCACTTGTGCCACAAGAGATATATGCATACACATATACATATCTCAAGTTTGCACTGGGCTCAGGTATATAAAATAAAGTATTCTCCAGCGTAATTAGATGGATATGGAAGTGGAAGAGGTATTGTTGGGTTCAAAAGTGGTATTGATGTTGTAAGAGTAATGGAGACTAATTAACAGAGGAATCCACTGGGAGGGGTAATATAGGCACTCCCCCGTACCTGCCCTACAGTATATGTAATAGAGAGAGAAGTATATTACCAAAGTTTCCGCTCTCCAAAGTTAATAGGTGGAATCCATTCACCCAACTTAGCTAGTAACTTTCAGCGACGCGTATAAGTACCTTAGAGATAGGTTTTACCATCCCGAATGGGAAAGGGAATCTACGCCGCTTTTAGCCTGAGCCTAAGCCCTGTCCTGAGCAAGACCCGCTTTTTCATAGCACGGTATAAGCAAAAAATTGCATAATTTCTAACCGTAATTGCACAAAAACAAAGACCGTTTATTGTAAAACGGATCTTAGTATGCATAAAACTAAGAGTAACAGTAAGCATTATACGGAGGTGTAGGGGTAGAATGTGGAACCTAGAGAACCCATAGGCCCAGATAAGAATTGCACCCATGTCCTTCGGGACACAATCATCATTGGTACAGAGCCAGAGGTATTCGCCTCACGAGATAGAGTATTATAACACATAGTAGAGTAGGGCGGGCAGCACGGATTCATCAAGCTACATTGGTGTTGCATAACCACAGATCAGGAGTGTGGCTGAAACGGAGTAAGCAGCATCGCATCTTGTCAGGCTGAGATTACTTAGCTGTAGGGCAGGTACGAAGGACAGTGTATATTACTACCCCTCACAGTGACTGCTAGTCACCCACCTCTACTCCGTATTACTTCAACAACATCAATACCACTTTTGGAGCCAACATAGCCTGAATTTTTTACTTATCAGTCTATTAACATTGGTGTCGCCTTCTTGCTTTTCCTAGTGCTAGTTAACCTTTTAAACATTTGCACTTATCCCCCTCCCCGCACCTTTCTTTAGGAACAAGGCAAAATGGCATCGCCGCTTCACCGCCACCAATCATCGCTTGAAAACGTCATCAACTTTACTCCAGAACCACTCTTGGAGACAGAGCTGCGCGACCATGCCAGCCGTAGATTCTACAGCATTTGCGAGCACTTTGACACCGGGCTGCCTCAGGGAGATTTTAGTCGTCCTCGGCTTATTCGTTACACCTATACATATTCACTTTCTCAAGAATCTGGAGATCACTTCTTACGCGCCTTCTTCCAAGCCGTCGATATCCGGATTAGTGGAGATGAAGTTATTAGTTTTGAAAATGTCCGCTCGAAATTCTTCGACTTCGGGGACTTTCTCTTCAATAACTTTTTTCTGCCTGGTAAAGCTTTGCTACAGCCGAGCTGCTATACTAGTTGGTTGCTAATAATGTCTCGTAGTGAAAGCTTCTACAAAGAAAACTCCGCAGCCTTCACCAGCGTTGCATTCTGCCGTCCAAGAAGCGCAAGGTCGTGGCGGGCAACAGTATATTGGAACCGGACCCCGATTGTCGGTCCTTCGGAGGGACTGTCTTATCCGTGACCGTCATCGCTGTGTGATATCGCGAAGATTTGACCTTGCCGAAGCGTGGAAACGCCGTAATACGCCTGGCGGCGCCCGAGATGATGAAGAGAATCTGCTAGAGAATGATCCGGATGACCCGGAATTTCTGGAAGTAGCCTACGTCTTACCATACTCGCTCACAAAAGTCAACCAGGGTGGTGAACTAGTATATATATATCTTCTCTTCAGGTATTCTTTCCAACTAAGATTTTTTCTAGGATTATTCCAAACAATCTGCACTTGCGATCTTGAATATGTTCGATATAGGTGTTGCAGAACTTATCCAAGGCCCTGAAATTGACCGGCCATGTAACGCTATTACGCTTACTACTCATTACCATCGATTATTTAGTGATTTCCAGGTTTACTTTGAACCTGTTCCTAACAATGATCATATTCCTAACAATGATCATACTTATACGATTAAGACGTTCTATCCCAGATACTTTGTCCGGCGACCAGCATTCCCTGTTATCCGTGAGCTTTATCTCACCCCCGAGCGAACAATCGAGCCCCCGTCGCGTCGATTACTAGCCATCCACTGTGCTATTGCATATATCCTGCATCTTTCAGGAGCCGGTGAGTATATTGATGAGATATACCGTGACATGGAGGAACACGGAGTGCAGGCGGATGGGTCTACTCCACTAGGCTACTTTATATCTCTTGCTAGCAGCGAGCAAAGCTCTTCTGTTTATACCTAGAAAGTAAAACAGTAAGCGGCAGCTTACACCGTGATAATTCTACTGTGGCAATGCGACTACCTCTCCGCTTCAGGGTCCCTTTCTCAGCCCCAGGCCCTGTAAGACGGTGTCGGGGCGCGTGGAGAGGGCTGGCTTCGAATCAGTACACCTAACCTTAGATTAGATCCGATTGGACTTGATTCTCCTGTTAGATTTTTTCCCGAGGTTATAGCCCGAGTGCTGGCGTTTCTTCTGCCCAGCTCTCGCAAGGCGCTTCTCATCAGGGGGATCTTGGACAGGTTGTCCCAGAAGGCGGGCGGCGGTCGGACAGGATAAGCGAGCTTCCATCTCCTTGGCAAAGGCTGGGTGGTGTCCCTCGGCGGATTGATGTGACCCAACGACGGTCGACACTTACTCGAGTCGATGGTGGCATATGGAAAGAGAATCGGTGTCATGCATTTTGCGGCCGACCAAGGTCCGAAGGGTGCTCGCGACCCATATGTAAATGGAGGATGGTAATGTCTGAGTGGATGGGTGGCTGGTGTCTCGGAAGTAAAAGAATGTGGTTGCGCGCGCGTATATATGAAGGCTCGGCCTACAGTTGAGGCGGCAGGATAGTGGGGATGGAGGAACAAGCCCCCTGAAACTAAATGCGAATCATCCGAAGCAATACGCTTGCACTCTTTATAATACCCCTCCACCGGCTCTGAGGTGGTCTTAATTTCTCCAGCTTCATTATCGGACCAGTCCACGGAGTCCCCGTAGTCGGAGGCTTCGTCGGTGTTAAGAGATGGCATTTGGTGAGAAATGATTAAGAATGCTGAATGATGTGGAACGCATGTGCACGGTATAAAGTCGTACCCCGTTTTGCGATATCGTTATATGATGTTATCGGGTATTTCTATAGAGGCTCAGGTAACGGCGTCGACGCTGGCCTAGGCCGGCGATATGTCCGTCGCCCGGTCCCGTCCGGGGCATGAATAGCTTGCTACCTAATAATGCCTAGAGCCTGGCTGGCCAGTGCAACAGTAAGGGATATCTTTTTAAGACGTACGGAGTACGTAACCTGAAAAGCTATCCCGGATCAAGGTGCATGAACGTAAAACTGGTTGCATGGGTACGACAGACAGTTTACTATGTTTAGTTAACGGTTAAACCCTGGTAGAACTGTTTTGAAGACCGTTTCTCTTTGCATAAATAATGCACAAATGACACGGGGCAGCTTCGTAGTCACCTGACTGATAACTGGCTGAGCCGAGCCTGAGAAAAAGCGGCAAGTGCGCTAAGCCTAGTTGGCTGCATACTTGGTATTTGGTAAAACATAGAACCTGGCTTACCTTTAGTAACAACTGACTCACTCACTCATTTTACCTCATAAATCGTTCCATCATCCCCCCCCCCCCAGCTCCTCTATGTTCCATTATGCAAAGTGGTATGATCATGTAGGGAGATCAGTGCTTTGAATCCACGAAATTCAGTACTCAACACGGCGCCTTGCTTGCTTTTAATATGTCTTCACCCTCCTCGTCAAAGCCATACTCGCTCCAATTAGCTGAACGCATCCACTACGCGACCGGCAAGGAAGACCTTTGGCGCATCTGTGCTGGTGGCTTTCTCTTAGAATCCGTATGGCTTTCAGTTATAGAGCGAAGGGTGCTGAAGACATCAACCCCGAATGTTAGAAAAGCCATGATTCACGCCGCTGTGAGGTGGCCTGTCATCTACGTCGTAACCAGCACTAGCATTACCTGGGCGGCGTGGAAAGTCAACCAAGCCCAAGCTGAGAGATGCCAGAGCGAACGGGACTGAGGAGATTCAAGTTCTTAAACCCCCAACCCGCCACGTTTGCATTACCCGTGGGCATGTATACTGGCTTCATATATCGTAGCGGCCAAGAGTCGACGAAAGCAAACATAAACGTAATTTTTAGCGACCTAGACTACGACACCCCACGCACTACGTAAGACTATTCTATCTACCTATCCTCTCGCGCGACGGCTACGCCCGTTGCTAGCGGGTTTTTTCATGACGATCTCGTCCGCCCACGGCGCCGTTCAGGGGACTCATCTCATACGCCATACGGGTTGCAGGTTGCGATCAAATTCCCTGGCAAATTTGGGACTGTTCGTTATTAGCGGGGACCACCGACTAGACTACGAGGGCTAAAGCCTAACAGTTGGAATCGCCGTAGAACCGCTGCCAAATCGCTGCAGAACTTGCTGCAGCACCGCATTCCGCGCTGATGGTGTCATCAGCCCTATGTATCACGTCAACCCCAGCAATCGTTACTGGCTCCACAGCAAGCTCCGCGTCGACTCGACTCACCTATGACGGCGAAAGATCACACATGACATTCAAGCACCTACCTTGAGACGATGGGGGGGAAATCTGGCACATGTGCGAGACCGGTCAGGCTCTTCCATGGTATATATTCCACGACGCCGCTGGGACAAGTCCTCCTCATGGCGCGCATAATGAAGGCGGATATCCAATCGCAGTCCAGCCTGCCACGATTCTGGTGGCTCGGTCTGACGACAACGGTACCGCGCAGGGTGAGGACCGGTACCGAATGGTTGAGAGATAGGTGACGGCGAGCGCCATGACTGGGAATCCTGTCTGCACAGTATCCGGTTTGGTTTATTTGGGGGATGACAGTCCAGCGATCACCAATCACTACTACAGTTGTACAGGACCTGCACAGGACCGAACGCAACGCAACGCAACGCTGGGCTCTGAGAGAACTTTAGCTTCATAAGGAATACATCACGATACACGAGGCCCGGATCATGCCTTATTTATCTACGTTCTCGCTATTTCCACGTCTCCCAATTGAGATCAGACGCTTGATTTGGGCATACGCCTTGCCGAGGGGCCGAATTCAGCTGTTCGCGAGGAGCGTGCCGTGGGAGGACTGGCGTCTGTACCCACCACCGATTGCGCATGTGTGCCACGAATCTCGAGCGGCTGCCGAGGACCTTGCAGTAGTTCGCGGCTTTCCCACCGCTAACGACAAGCACAATGAGACATGGTTCATCGGGTCCAGGGACATTCTTGAGCTAGCCAGCGGCTACCCGTACCCTTTGTCGAATCCAGAGCCCTTTTTCGCGGCGGCTGAGGCCCTCGCCATCAATCCTGGCGACTTCAGGGGCGATATAAAATCTGTGATTAGAGACCTGATCGAGGGCACAAAGTTCCGCTCCGTCAAAATCGTATATCTTGTCGTCGAGCAAATCACCACGACCTACTGGCCATCTTTTCGGCCGGATCTCACGGATAAGGATAAGGGCAAGGGTACAATTCTCGACTTATGCGACAGCGGCGATCTCAAGAGGATTGAAAGATATAAAGCTTGGGCGCGATCTCAGGAAATGTCTCCAGTGTTTCCAAGACGTGAAGAGGTGGAGATCCCCATGCGAGCGTCTCTCGATGAGCTTATCGTGGAGGAACTTAATGCATACCGTCAATCCACAACATCAGGATCTCGGGGTACGACTCCATCGCACCAGATTCTCAACCGCGACGATGCTTGGGTACAACAGCAATGGGAGCGTCTTCCTGACTTCCGGCCCGCGCTTGTAGTGTTAGGATGGTCTTAAGGATAAAACACATGGTTATCAAGAACCTGTAATCTTGATGAGCAATCAATGTACTCAAATTTTACGACGCATAATACTCTGTGCTCCGCTCCCCTTCACCACATACCTATTTCCTACGCCGGTACTATAAATACAGCTACCCCTAGTAACGCATCCAATATTCTTACACACTTTCATATCAGCACAGATCGAGGGCAATTTGGTATAATAGGCTAAGCAGAGGTACATGAAGTATATAATTACAGCAGCTTTTGACGACGAAGGTACCGGCTTTACTTTGGGCATGACAGAGGGTTACTTATGAGAATCACGATATTTCGGCTAGAGAAAAGGTCAATGGAGAGTTCAGATCGCCTAGGATGTTTAAGAAGATTATTTGGAAACAAAATTGGAAATAGCATTGTAGCGTACGCATAAGCTGAAAGTTTGTAATGTAGGTCAGCCCAACGATGTACGTAGTGCCTAACTTGGTAGGTGCCCAGTAGAACACCACTATCTCACCTCAGCGTGACCTAGGTAGCCTTTTTGGCTTAGGCGCATAGCCTACCTAATGCAAGGGCCAGCGGGGTTGGCGTGCTGAATTAAAGGACCCCCGTAATGAGTCTCGGCCGTACTCATACTGCGTACTACAAAACATTAATACTCGTGAGCCTCCTAGATTTCAATTTCGCGCCACCCAATAGGTCAAGGACAAATAATATAACTAACTAGATTTATCTGGGGGGGGGGGTTTTTTTTTTTTGAAAAAAAAAAAAAAAAAATGGCAGCTTCCCAGCAGCGCTTCTCAGGCTATCCCCGAGCACGTGAAGGTCCTCGGACAGCATCGTCTTTTGTTGAAGAGTCGAACCCAGTTCTAAGAGGCTGGACGTTGGTGCTTGCGGCAAACGTGTAGGTCCCTCTTTGAACGATGCTCTCAAGTTAGAGATCAGGTGCTCACTCTCGCTGTCAGGGTGAATAAGTTGCCATTCTTGGCAAAGGCGACAGTAAGCTATTCCTGGAGTCATTTTCTTCCTATTTGAACCTCTCCGTGAAGCAGAAGTCACATGTTGAGGCAATGAACCTGTTTCGGGAGCATGCAGGAATCCTGAAAACCGTGCCTATCTCACCTGAAAGACTAGTCATTGACTCCAGCGAACTATAGTGGACCAATGCCAAGTTCGGCCGTGTCCATGATATCCGGGGCTTAGAAGAGTATGACTACAACCTCTATGTAAGACACCAGAATCTAGAAACCACTTTCGCCTCTCTCGTTAACAAAACACTCAGCCTGTTGTAACCCCGGTGACAGCAGACGGCAAGGAAGCACCGAGACTGGCTATCACGCCAGAGCACTTCCCGCCACAGCCGGAGGATCTGGCCGGCCGCTTCTACTCCAGCGCCGATTACCATGAGCTTTACAAGTCCGGGAAGCTGACGCCGCTCCAAGTGGCTAAGGCTCTGATACCTCTCGTTTCTCGCAAACGAGATGGGAAATATATCTCGGCATGGTCAGAGACTCGTGTGGAGTCCGTACTCGCCGCTGCCAAAGCCTCCACTGAACGTTACCGTCAAGGCAAGCCTCTTGGGCTACTTGATGGCGTCCCCATAGGTGTGAAGGAGGATACAGCTGTGGAGGGATATACGTGCTATTACGGACAGCGACCGGAGCCCTCGGATAACGCATTTGTGCCAGCAGAGAAATCGCTCTGGCCCATCGCCCAGGTCAGTCACTGGAGCCTTTTATTCCCCCTTTTAGACCCGTCTTAGAGCTACGAATTGTCCCAGTAGGCAAGTTCTGTTCTTGCGGCTTTTGCACTCTCCCGCCGCGATGTCTTACCATATGCGGCTATTGCTAACTCCGTATTCCCGATAGCTAGAGGCTGCCGGCGCCGTCGTCGTTGGCACTCTCGCAATGCATGAGCTAGGTAGCGATGTTACTGGCTGTAACCCGCGTCGTGGTTCACCTAAAAATTGGTATAATACTTCGTACTACACAGGAGGCTCTTCCTCTGGCGCGGGATCCGCTCTGACCGCTGGTTTGGTACCCATTGCTATTGGAACAGATGCCGGGGGAAGCATTAGGATCCCGTCAAGCTTTTGTGGCATGTATGGGTTGAAACCAACCCTGCATCGCACACATACGATGAAGTCTTCTATCTGTGTTATTGGCCCTCTCGCTGCTACAGCCGCCGACCTTACGATAGCATATCGGTCAATGACTGCCCCAAACCCTGACGATGTCACTCAGAGTTCCTTCGCGCCATCTATGCCGCCATTTCCCTCGGCGAAAAAGACGCTCGGCATATGCCGAGAGTGGATCGACCGCGCGTCTCCTGTAGTTCGCAAGAGTACAGCACAGGCCATCGCCTACTTCGCCGACAAGCTCAACTACGACGTAGTTGACATCCACATCCCCTACCTTCAAGAAGGTCAGTGGGCACATGGTGCCTGGGCGCTTGCTGAAGGCCTGGATCACTTGACAACCCGGCTCAGAGAACGGTCAGCGTCCTCTATCAACCACTGCAATCAAACCCTCATGGCAATTTCTCGTTGCACATCAGCTACGGATATGATCAAATACTCACAATTGAGACAACTGCTGATGGAACACCTTGCTTTCCTCTTTCAAAAGTACCCCGGTTTGCTCATTATCACGCCGACGGTACCTGAGGCAGGTTGGAAAATCCACCCCGGAGACGAGGCCTACGGATTCAGCGACGCTAACCTAACGTTACGCATGATGATGTATATCTGGCTAGCTAACTCCACCGGCTGCCCTGCGGTGAGCGCACCGGTAGGCTACGGTGAGCCGGAACAAGGAGAGGGCAAGCTACCGATTGGCATCATGGCCATGGGTGAGTGGGGAGCAGAGGAGCAACTCCTCGCTTGGGCGGCGGAGGCAGAGGGGTATCTGAATGGCATGTTGGATGGGGGTAGAGTGAGGCCGAAGGAGTGGGCGGATGTTGTCCGGCTGGCCGATGAGGTAGATAATGAAACCAGCTGAGCGCCGATAACTCTCTTGGCGGCCTTCGTTCAACGATACAACAAGCAATACCTTGAAATTTAAGACTACACTACTGTACGCACAAATGCTAGGTGGCATGCAATGTAGGACAAGACCTGTATTTAGGAACCTTTGAAGATGGCCTACCTAGGTGCGCGCGTTCTGTCAGGGGTCGGCAGTTTGCCTGTATAACCCCTGCTAGTCAAGGTACAATACGTGTAGTATAAGGTGCCGGAAACGGCCATGATACCCAGTCGTCAACGGCATTGCATCTTGGCGTGATCAAACTCGTGCACCGCTCCGCGCAACGAACGCATGCGGTTTGCCAGAGGAGAGAAATGGCTGCAGTAGGAAGGTGGGCTCCGGCTCGTCTCGAACTGGAACCACACAATACGCGGACCTCGCTTAGCCGCTGCGTATTGATAACAACAACAGCCCTTGGGGAAGTGACAAATCTCTCGCGTGCCAAGAGCCATCGATACTGGAAACGTGCTTCATATGTCGGATCACTAAGAGCGTGGTGTAGCGGCAAGGAGTGGCAAATCCCTAGATGGACAGTCTCGAGTCTTTCACGCATGCGAAGCACCATCTCGTCGAACTCCAATAATCGTCATCGTCTATATTGGGCACTCAGTTAACGATCGTGACTGGCGCGCCGAGGTAACATAGTCCATCGTAACTATGTCAAGTAAGAAGCCGGAGCTAGGGACGTCATAAGGTCGGGTGTTTGCCGGATGGGAGGGTGCTATTGCATGGCCGCACCTATAAGGCGATCCGATTGAGCCCCGTGTTCTGTCCGAGAGCTCGTGGCAAGCCCAGAGCGCGCAGTATAGTAAGCATCATGAAATATAATTCTATGATATCGCCATCGCTCAAGGAATCTCTGACGTAGATATGAGACATAATCCTTAATCAGCCAGCCGCGACGATGTAAAAATAGAGAACGTTTACTACTGCCATTGCATAATCAATGACTATAACTACCTTGGCATGATCTAGTTTTCTTATTCCTTGAATCACAACCCTAGCTGTTCGGCCATAGCCAGATATTAGTGACTGAGAGACAAGGTCCCCCTCACTTTCCCGTGTAAACCCACATATTTTCTTATCAAGACAAGTCTCCATTGATGTATATACAAATAAATGAGCAGATCATGGAGTTAACAGAATAGTTATGATTCAATTTCATGTCGATCAGATTTGTCTCGTGCCTTTATCTATCAAAATCGTCGAAAACTTGCAATAGAGAACGTTCTCCATTAGTTCATTTATAATTTTTACGTGAGAAAGTGGGTGTGTATTCTCTTGTGTGTTTTGGTATTCACGGGAGGTTGGTCTCCTTGGTCATACCTAACGCAGCAACAACCTCCACCCCCACGAGAATCTGCAAGGAAGATCTCATAATCTCATCTGCATTGCGCAGCCGCTCAAGGTAGCAATATCAACGCATGTAGGGGTGTTTGCCCGTGTAGATCCCGGCTTCTTACTTACAGTACGGGTCTACTCCGTTTTCCATGATAAAGCTCTGCAAACGGGACCTGTCTTCTTTTCTGTTTTTCTTTGAAATACCGGTCTAGATCACGGCCCAATGTGATAGCTAACTTAACTTGCCTCATGCCTTCGGCTTGCCTCTACCACTCGTTATGGTGGTGGTTCAGCTGCCGCATGATGCCTTGGCAGCTGCTGTTGGAGTTCAAGTCTACTCTCATTTCTGTCTCATATGCAGTTCTCTAATGATTTTACTTGTGTGTAAACACCGCGCAACGGGTAGTTGTGAGAACTCCTTCCGACAGTATCAAGTTAATTTCTATGCTGACATTAATAAGATGTCGCTCTACTCGCTTACACCACATTTCTCAATACCGCCGCCAGCATTGCGCAACAATTACACACAATTGTACGATGGACCGAAATAAAAACGAAGCAATACTACTATGTACACCATCACCTGGGCAGCCCTGAGCTTGCTATTGCGGGGAGTTCATATGGACTTGATTTAGGGCTTTTCTATATACGTACGTCGGCCTAGCTTGCTGTCGATGGAGTGATGAAGGGAAGACTAATAATAATCTTAATAGAATACTATTGCTATAATGTGGAGGGTATATTAACCCTTCTTTGGTAAGCTCGAATTAACCTGCGATCCGGACCTTAGACTAACTGAGCCAATAGGGCGTTTTCTTTGGCATTTTCTATTTACGACCCGTCTGGATCTTTTACGAATAAATGCATCAGTCGAAAGTCGAGTGCCATATCAAAAGCAGTGGCATTTTTACTACCTGCAATTCTAATAGGTCTCCTGCAAGTCCCAGCTATCAAGGCCTCGACCGCGGCCTTCCTAACAATCGCTGATATTAATTGTAAGTGGACTTGATACGCTGCCCGCTGTGTAATGTCTTATCTAATTCGATGCAGTGGCTGCTAGTTTGTTTTTCGGGAGCATTTTCCTTGTTGCTATACTCGCCAAGTATATTCACACGCGGAGACGATTGCATCGCTGGACTATTCGCTATCCTCTTTCCAGGGATATGAGCGAGAATGGGGGAGGAAGCGGGCAGGATTCAGATTTAGCCTCTGAGAATAGGATTTACGACGGCTGGCTGATCGTGCGATTTACCATCGCCTTTCTCTTCATTGAGGCTTTTCAGATACTATCCATTTTATCAGAAATCGCTCAAACCAACAATAATACCAAACAAGTTCTCCCAGACCAGCCAGACACATCAGCCAGCCGTGCGCGAGTCGATTTCGTCGAATTTCTACCCGGGGTTTCAACAGGGCTTTTGGTAAGCTATGCCAGCATCACTCTCAATGACATCTCTTTAAACGATTTGCGCCCTTGTTAATATGACTTTGCAGACGCTTTTGGTGTTTGGGACAACGCAGGCTTGCAAACACACCCTATATCTTACATTTATTCCCCGCAGGTTCCGCCGAGAGGTAACTACAGCGGACATTGATGCACCCACGCGGCTCGACCACCAGGTGGGGATATTTTTAACCTCAGTATCGGTTGAATCAGGCTCCAGAAGGATTTCTGAGCCAAGGCCTTCGCAGCTAGAGGAGCGGACGTCCTCTCACATGATATCTTCTTACCCGGAGCTTGAGCTTGCGCAACCTCAATTCGTACGATCGCGAGAAAAAGGTCAGGATAATAACCAAGAAGATAGTATTGGTGCCTGTTCATTTAGTATCTTCGATGTTTGCAAATCAAGCCAAGAAGGAAATGATACCCAAGGGGGCCAATCTTCCCTAGGCTAGGATGTGTACTCGGTTCGGTGGTTAGGCAATGTGGACAAGGTTAGGTCTTCATTTTTTGCCCTTATTAGGAAGGGTTGACATATGATGAAGTCCGATAATAGAAAAAAAAAATGAAAGAAAAACATAACGAAACCTTATAAAACCCTTGTTGCCGACCAGTTGTACAAGTATTGAGAAAGCTAGCTCGAAAGGGTGGCACATATAGATCTATGATAAGCCTTTAAAAGCAGAGATTTGACTACTAGATATAGACATATCAGTGGCAAGTGAGCTCTGTCCCTTCGAGGGTTATATCATAGGATACGTTTCTCTTTAATAGGGTGAGCGCGTCATCACGGGCTCACTCGGTGGCTAGATCTTTAGTTGAGATATGGACGATGACTTCGTACCTCGCACGTTATATAGTCTAAAGATTAGCGGCTCTTCTGTTGGTCACGTCCAAATACACGTGAGAGATTATTTGGCATGGAGAGGGGAGTCCTGGGTCCTGGTTACCTTAAACCTGGGGATCGTACATACATGTATGCAGTAACCTTAGCACGTTTTGCAGCATCTCGTTGTTACCTCAAGTCAGGGATTGTTACCGATTCGCTTATCGGCTTTACGGTCCGTATTCCCTTTCCCCGCACATACCTAGTCTTGATTTAGTTTAGTTAGTTCTCCTTTATAATCCGGCTGGCAAGCAGGCGAGCCACCTATCTGAGTAGGTATGTACACCCAATGCCTACGCATAATGTATGGGTTTCTGAGGGTAGTTCTCCAGATTTCTTGAGAATCTGGGGAAGATGCGGGGATAGGGGGTTTGGGGAATTCGAGTTACTACCTTAAACCTGAAGCTTGGAGATCAGAACTCCAATAAGTGAAGATCGCCCTCATTCTAAGTAGTATTACATAGGAGGCCATTCTGTTAGTAGGTATACCACTCGCTCGGAATAGAAAACTCATCATGAATTTAGAGAGGAGGGGCTAGCTAACATAGGTGGACGACAACATTCGCTCCTCATGATTGAATACATACCGAAATCCTAACGCATTTTACCATCGGCCTGCAGACGGTGGAGAAGCTGCGCTGCTAAAATTCTATCATGGCCTGTTGTGGACCGGAACTATACTATGAATATCCGATGAGAATAGAGTATTGGTGGATTAACTTGCTGACTCTGGGGAGAGTGGACATGGGGTCACGATGAACGGGTTCTCCAAATTCCCCAACCTCATCCATTGTCTCGGCGACGTGAACCCCAGACCACTGGACCGGGATCTGGCACTCACCAAATATGAACCAGGTGCCCCAGGGAGTTATAATGCGACCTTAACCCCCCTTGAGAAAGATCGAACGGGACTATTCGGGGCTCGTTGCGCGGCTGCTATTACCCGACTACGACAAGAGAATTCATTCTAGTTGGCACCGTTCACCGTGAATAGAACCATGGCTTCCAACGTTCCGACAATTGCCCAGAAGGCAGCTGACAGGCACCTTGAGGAGAAGCTGGGACAAGATGCCCTATTCGAGGCAAAGCAGGCGACTGACGATGAACACGCACAGACCTTATGGCAGGCTCTGCGAGAGAACCGTAGGGCCGTTATGTGGTCGGTGTTAATTTCAATGACGATTATTATGGAAGGGTAAGCCTCTCCCCGGCCGTTCTATCCGATAATGTTGGCTCCTAAAGACTGACTCTCTAAAGCTACGATACCATTCTCATCGGCACTTTCTTCGCTTACCCCGAATTCAATAAGAAGTTTGGAACTTACTACGGGCCTGAAAAGGGATATCAAGTCTCTGGACCATGGCAAACCGGCCTCAATCAAGCCAGCACGGCCGGCGCTATTGTTGGTATGCGATAAGAAACCGAACAGCATGCACTAATTCAGGCTACAAGTCTAACATTCTCTTTAAATAGGCGGTATACTGAACGGCTATATTGCTTCTAGATGGGGTTACCGATGGGTAATGATTGGATCATTGGGAGTTATTAACTTCTTCATCCTGATCGTCTTCTTAGCCAATAGTGTTCAAGTATTGCTAGTTGGCCAAATCCTCTGTGGTCTCGCTTGGGGCGTATTTGCTACACTAGCACCGGCCTACGCTTCAGAGGTCTGCCCTACAAATCTGCGTGGGTATTTGACCACCTACGTTAACCTGTGCTGGGCTATTGGTCAACTCCTAGCCGCCGGCGTGTTAACAGCTTGTCTTGGAATTCCAAACGAATGGGGTTATCGCATTCCTTTCGCTATTCAATGGGTATGTGGTCCGTGACTATAATGCGTATATTTGCTTTATACTGACACAAATTTGTGAGATAGGTGTGGCCGATACCTCTGATGGTAGTATGCTACCTGGCCCCTGAGAGTCCGTGGTGGCTCGTACGTGCTGAGCGCCTGGAACAAGCCAAGCAGTCGCTGGAGAGGCTAAGTGGTGGAAAGACAGGGGAACAAATCAATAACCAGATTGCAATGATGGTGCATACAAACAAAGTGGAAGCTGAGGAGACCGGGGGTGCGACATATGCCGACTGCTTCAAGGGGGTCAATCTGCGCCGAACGGAGATCGTCTGTGTTGCATTCGCCGGCCAGATCCTCTCCGGTAGTACTTTTGCATACACACCTACATACTTCTTCACCTCAGCTGGCCTACCTACAGATGCGTCTTTCTACCTCGGTCTCGGTGCCAAAGGCTTTGGATTTCTGGGGACTGTATTGTAAGTTTTATCTCGGACAGGGAAATAATGAGCTTCACGCTAATTTGTGCATCGCAGATCTTGGGTTCTCATCAGTCGGTGGGGTCGACGCACACTCTATGTTAATGGAATGGCTGCTCTATCACTTGTTTTGATAATTGTCGGCATTCTAAGCGTCTCCGCCGGAACTCGTGGGCTTTGGCCGTCCGGTGGTCTCTGTGTCCTCTGGCTTTTCATCTATTCTTTAACCATTGGCCCTCTAGCTGTAAGTACCTAAATCACTATTTGCACGATATTATGCTGAGTATCTATACAGTACAGTATCATATCCGAGACCTCATCAGTTCGGCTTCGCCCTCTATCGGTGGTGCTTGCGCGAGTAGCGTACCAGATTATCAACATCATTTCACAGTTCCTGAATACTTACATGATTAACCCAGTGGAATGGAATTGGAGTGGCAAGAGTGGTTTTTTCTGGGGTGGTACAGCGTTCCTGGTTTTCGTCTGGTCTTACTTCCGCTTGCCTGAGATTAAAGGCCGCACCTACGAGGAGCTGGACATCCTGTTCATGAAGAAAGTGTCCGCTAGAAAGTTTGCAGAGACGCACGTCGATCCTTACGAATCCGTGACATTGAATAAGGCAGATACAAGGCAATCGCACTGAATAGGTAGTATGAATTTGTTATACCCTTAAGTAGTAGCTTATCAGCAGGTGTCGATAGTTTGATGAAATGAGATGGTGCTGAATTCACTCAGCTAAAGATTTCTGTGTCGTTACATTATTGAATTAGCTCAGAACCTTGTGGTAGGTTTTAAATCAACGAACGTGCATATTACATGCTAAGCGGAATTGAATGGATTGAATCTCTCAGTATAGAATTATTACGTGTATGGAAGTGAAGCATTCGACTGTTATAATACTTAGATAAGTTTTTGGAACTGGGCATCTCCCGTCTTTCGCGGCTGGACATCTCATTCATATCGTTTGTATGGTCCTATCGCGCCGTTAAATACTGTAAAGAAATGATACTTGATGAATTTCCTAAGATTTCATGGGTGAGTTTGGTTCCGCTCATTCGGTATATATTTCAAAGAGATGGAGCAAGTTAAATTAGTACGATCGCCTCTTGTTGAGGGGTACCCTGAATTCGGTGTACATTTACCCCGGAAATTGATCAGAGAACTTGGTCGCTAACAGGAAATATTACGTATAAGAGAGATCGCGAAGAGCTGCGCATGAAACTGTAATTAAGAATAGGTGTTGGGGATATAGCTTAGGGTGCGACATTATTTCTTTCTTATCTCGATTATGGCTAACCTTGTGTTGCTATGGCCGATCTTATTGCTTGTAAGCACCGTTTCGTGCGCCATTGATAGGTTCGCCTAACATTTTCGTATCAACTCCCAAAAAGTAGTAGGTACTAACATACTGCAAGACAAGCTATTGTTTCTCGATACAATATTGTCCGTACGGCTCTTATTGACAATAGCACTACACCTCTCCAAGTTGGTAATGGAAACTTCGCCTTCAATGTTGATAATACGGGAATGCAAGTAAGTGCATACTATGACACATTGAAGTGATGAGTTTGGCTTACATAGTGAATAGACCTTTCTTCCGTTTAACACACTCTCCAGCTGGGCTTGGCATAACGACTCTTTACCAGACGACGGGTACGCAAATAAAAGTGATTATGATGCTTTACCTGCCCACTCTAACGGAAAAATAGAGAGCACATTAATGATTATCATGGTGTTGCCGTGTTGACACATGGAAGAAATGTGTCATATGACCTTCCGGATCCGGATTTGCCAGAAGCAAGCCAATGGCTTATAGGTAATCCAAACCGCATCAATCTCGGCCGCATCGGTTTAAAATATAACGGCGCGACGCTGCCGGGGGCACAGATCTCAGATCCGGTGCAAGAACTCAATGTCTGGGACGGTGTGATAACATCGACCTTCAACGTCGATGGTCAAGCCGTAAAGGTTGTCACGCAAGGAGATTTTGAGAGTGATTCCGTGGCGTTTCGTATCGAGTCCGACCTTATCGCTTCAGGCGTACTCGAGGTTGAACTAGATTTTCCCTATCCACCAATCCACAGCTCGAAGTATAAATACGAGGTCTTCGTAGGAGTATACGATTTCCCACTGAATCACAGCACGGCCATTATCGGATCTAAAAGTGTTGGTGAAGCACATATACAACACCAACTACAAGAGACCAACTATTTTGTGAATCTACGTTGGCCCAGTGGACTACCGCTTACGTTGTCTAGAAATGAACCAGCTGATTCGGCCGCAGCCACTGCACATCGTTATACTTTGTCTAAGGCACACAAAACCAGTAATAGATATATTGAGTTTTCGGCGAACTTTGCTCCCGAGAAACAGAAAGCTGAACTGCCGACCGCGATCCGACGCCGAAGCTCAAAGGGCTGGAATCAATACTGGAGACAGGGCGGGTTCGTAGATATCACATCGTCTCCTAGTCTTAAGGCCGATGAGCTGCAACGGAGGATTATACTATCGCAGTATCATGTGCGCGTCAACAGCGCTCCAAGCGCGCAGTCACCCCAAGAAAGCGGGCTGATGAATAACGGCTGGTATGGTAAGATCAACCCCATGATTACTCCCCTATAAAGAAAAATGACACTGAGGCAAGATAGGAAAATTTCACATGGAGCAGGTGCTCTGGCACAATGCTCACTGGTGCACCTGGGGTCGGTTAGAGCATTTCGACAACATATTCCCAGAACTTTACGAGATATTCTTACCTTCTTCCACGGCAAGGGCGACGACTATGGGATGGGAGGGTGCTAGGTACTTACTGACTGAATACCCCAATATTATACAGACAGCTCTAACACCCAGCGTCTCACTTAGGTGGCCGAAGATGACAGAAACTAGTACAGGACGAAGTTCACCAGGGGGCATCAACGGCTATCTTTTGTGGCAGCAGGTAAGTTGAATAGGACTATGCCAATTGGAATATCACATAAATGAGTGACTAATAGATAAAAATTGCGTAGCCTCATCCAATGTATCTTGCTGAGCTGAGATACGGAATTTCGCCCACCAAAGCAACACTTGAGCGCTGGGATCGTGTGCTCACGGCTACTGCTGATTATATGGCTTCATACGCCTGGTTTAATCAAACATCTGGACGATATAATCTTGGACCCCCGTGAGTGTTGCGAACACTACGTGGCTCTGAATTTCTGACCATTTTATAGTGCGTACGGTGTTACGGAGAACACGCCCCCTGCAGAGACCTTGAACTTAGCTTATGAAGTAGGTTCACCTCGACCCTTACTAGAAAAGTATTATAAAGGCTCATGGCTGCCCTAGATTGCCTATTGGCGCTATGGTCTCGACATCGCCCGGAAATGGAAGCAGCGTCTTGGACGACCTGTTCCATCGAAGTGGACAACCGTGGCCGCAAATCTGGCATCGCCGCCACAAGCCGATGGGCTCTACACCGTCTATGAAGGACTCGATGCTTCGTGGTGGGAGGATCCCGACCTGGTGGACGACCCGCGTAGCGTTATTATGCTCCAGGGCTTTTTGCCCGACACCTTAGCTGTCGACGCAGCCGTTGGCCTCCGCACCGCCGATAAGGTCGCGCAGATTTGGACGGACGACAAGATCTTCGGCTGGGGACGTCCTGTGTTGGCTCTCAACGCGGCAAAGATTGGCAATCCCGAGCGTGCCATCGGATATCTAACGGCTTACGACTACTGGGTATTTGACGACGCTGGGTTCGCTGAACGTGGAGGCAACGGTAAGCTTCTCTGAACGACTCGTACTAAATGGTGAAGGGTTAATCTACTGCCAATGCTAATGGATGTAGGTGGTACGCCTCCGCCCTTCCTACCAGGAAATGCTGGATTCCTTTATGCTGGTACGTATCCCCCTGTTTAAACTTCAAAAATTAGATCGGACTAATGGGTTGCATAGTGGCATATATGGCCGCTGGTTGGCAAGGCTCAGAGGGAGATGCGCCAGGTTTCCCACAAGATGGAAGCTGGATCGTAAAGCACGAGGGATTGTACAAGGCTCTGTAGTTGGATATTAATTCCATACAAAGTGTGTTATATATACAGCATTATCTAAATTTCGTAGTCGATCCCAGCCATCTTGTATCTAGCCTAGATCTAAAACTAGGACTAGTGCTAATACAGAAATCACTTGAGGTCTATAGCCTGCGTACCATTTAGTCTAAAGACCATGAGGCTTCTAATTTGTAGATCGGAGGGCGAAGCGTCTCTTACTCCATAGTACGTCGCCTTGATAAACCCGAGCTTCTATGGCTAAGCCTTGAGCCAGTCGGGAACAACCCTTTTTACGAATTTCATAAACTTCCAGAAGCCAACGGCATATTCAACATTTCCAAGGGGATCGGTCACGTGTTCCGGGAAGGCTATGCCAGCACCAAACAGTCCAGGAACATATTTCCTTTCATGTTCTGACTTTGAGCCATCCTGCGTATAGAAACGTCCGTTTAAGTTGTCGTATTCCACCTGGAGAGGTTTGGAGGAGCCCCCATCCTTTCCGATGACTTCAAAACTAGGCAGTGGATTTCGGGCGTAGCCCACAGCCTGGACGATGTGCGTACATTCAGGGAACTCTGCTGCGTAGGCCTCCTCTTCTCTGCCAGCCGTCCAGACTTTCGTGATAAGCTTGCTGACGGGGCTATTAGGAAATGTGTCCTCGTCTAAGTTCTGACGTGCCCACGCCGCTGCTTGGCCCTTCAGACCGGTATTGTCACGTAATATCCAACCATCCTTATACTCAGCATAGCGCAGCTTATTACGCGTAAACCACTTAATACGGAGATGAGGATGTGATGAACTGGCAAGACTGACGAGATTCATAAGTACCAAGATTGCCGAATGAGAGGCACCAATAACAGCGATGATGGTATTGGCAGCAGGGTCGAAGGTTTTTGCTAGTACAGACGGGGCGAGGGCTACATCCAAGTCCACTGGCGATAGGCTTTGTTGGTCTATCTTCTCGATGGCGGGTAATGTCTTCGAAACTGGGGCAGAGCCCGTACACAGAGCTATCTTTGACGTTGTGACATGTTGGCCATCATCAAATTTCACTGTCCACGTATTTGAACGCTCGTCTAGAGTAGCGCTCGCTACTTTGCCTCGATGTGATTCAACTTGGGGATGCGCGACCAACCCCTGAGTCAGCATCAAGCACATATCAGCGGCATAGCTCAGACGACATCCTTGGTCCTGAGGCAGCTCTTGCAAAGCCGTGAAGGCGTTGGGTTTGGGGCTCTCCTCGACGATGGTCCGGAACGGTGAGACGTCGTGGGCAAACTGCACAAATAAACCCACTTTGGTGTTGCTGGGCACTTCACGGTAGCGAGAATTCACACGACCGCCCTGAAAGTGAGGGTCAACCCAGACCAACTTTCGCTGATCGGTTTGCAATTCAGTACCATGCTCGAGCAGGTTGCCAAGAACCGTGATGCCACCGGGTCCAGCACCAACTATCACCGCACTGGCCGATGGTAGTGAAGTAGCCGAGTAATATCGATATATGCTGCGATTCACATGGCGCACTGCGTAAGGATTTATAGTCAGGCCCCGGGTAGCATAGCCCAAGCGTATATTGAACGTCTGGAAAGACGGCGGCATCGTGGACTTGGATGTTGCGAGTATCGGAGTCATCTTGCAATCTCTGTTCCGGCGAGTAGGAAAACTAAGCCAGTGGATAGCTTCGCCACTTTAATTGGTAGCTAGCGAGTTTAGTTAGAATAAAACGTAATGATTGGCCAGGAGTGACGAACACTTACTGCATTGGGAGAGTTTGCAGACAAAGGGATGCTCCACAGAAGTGCGTTAGCTTAGTTGGTAAGTAAGGCCCTATAAATCTTATATAGGCTACTAGCGGTCTACCCATACACAACGAGTTTGACGCACGCAGCGGCAGTATCCCTTTAACTGCCATGAAAACGCAGGGACAAAAATAACTGGGTTTTTGGTTCTATACTACCCCTGCTAACATTGGGACATGAGAGGTACACCAAGTAATTCAATTTTTGGAATAGCTTTAATTCTTATCTATTTAACTTGCTATAAAAAGACCGTTTTAAGCAAAGTAAGTAGAAAGTATGTTGTACTAATTTGTAACTACTGTTAATGCGGTACCTCTAGCACAAGCAAATTTAGGTAGTGTGGCAAGTACCTATTTTTCTTCTATTTCAATTGGCTCATGACCTTCACCTCAAGTAATTACGTCTTCGTGGCAGTTAAAGGGATACCACAGGCGGTAGTTTTGAAAATCATTTTTCACGGATTTCCAAAGAGCCAATTCTATGTGTAGAATTAAAACGATAGCCTGCCGTATCATCCAAAATCCCCCAAACATCAACAGCTGGATGAAGATATGACGTCAGCCATAAGAGTAGGTGTGCCTACACTGCCGGAACTCTGGAAGATCATTCAGTATCCCGATCAGAATCTGAATTTGGTGAATACAGATTGCTAAGCTGTATAAAAACCATGGGGATTAATTACCTAACTTTACCTAGAATAGATAGTCCATCTACTGGTTATACCGAACAAGTGGTATTGATACACGTACAACTGTACGATTGGCGAATTAGAAGGATTATGGGGTCCTGGCGCCACATGTTCACGGGGTAACGAATGTCAACATTGACTATGGCCACCCACCAACAAGCGCCCACCTAAACAAACCAATTGTATCTAGCCAACCAGACGTGCAGATGCAACATCGAATTGACAACTCAGCAACAGTATCATAACAAACTTGCGAAGTTTATCGCTGTGGGCTTGCATTGTATTATAGGCGCACTGTCCCCCTCCCCTAGGTTTCAGCCAAAGTCCTGTTGTGCTACGAGTAATATTGACAAGGTCAAGGGTGCATTGCTTTTTCTTATTTTTTTCATTGTTCGTTCAATGCCTCGTTCGAAGCCGAGTCCCGATTTTGAGATACACGTCGACCCATCCTGCCTCAGCACCCCAATGGACGAAGAAGTACAATCACCAACCAGCGAAGCTCCCAAGCAAACACAAGATACCCCCGACACGAACGATTCCTCGGCAGACGATGGAGAAGTCGGCACGCCTATATCCACCAAGTCTTCTAACCAGAAATCAGACGCTGAGATGACCAAGGACACTGAGAGGGAAAGGGAGATGCAACCGAGCATTGAAGTAGATGATGAAGAGGGCATGACAAAAACGAGAGCGGGGTCTGAAACCTCGTCCCGGAGGGCTTCCAAGAGAACAGAGGAGCTGCTTGAGAAGGCAGCGCGAGACATTGTTGACCATATTGAACATGACGAAGAAGGAGAGGAGCATTCTATGCTCAGTGAAAGGATGGATCATTCTTTTCAACCAGACGACGGAGAGCAATCGTATGTTGAGTCACATCTATCCGATCCCACTCCGGGAGTGAGGGACGGTGATGAGAGCAGCTCCCAACACGGAGGCACGGATGAGGATGTCTTCACTGACAAGAGTCCGCGCAGCTCTATGGGCTCGTATGACGCCGGTTCAGAGTCTGGCAAAGGAGTCGACGTCGACAACATGACAACCATCACCCGCTTGCCTCGCATTTCAGACATCTCGCAATACGAAAAAGAAGACTTCATCCCCACCGCACGAGGAACGCCGCGACCACCCTTCAGGACACCTTCTGATGTAAGGGCTATGCAGATGTCATCGCCCACGGGGTCCGTCTATGGCTCTCCGCGATCTTCCAAGAAGCATTTTCCAACCGTCTCAAGACTAGGGACGCCTTCGGCCTCGGCACAGTACTCTCCTAAGAGGAAGTCCACGCCACCACGTTTCAAGTCCCGCCAGGAAGCGCCGCTTGTGCTCCTCCATGTGACACTATTACCGCTGCGATGGATGTGGGGAGACTTGGTTAATAACCTAGACCCAGTCGAGATGAGCGATCAAGCAAAGACACTGCGGAACTCATGGCGTATATTGCAAGATCGTGTCGGCGATACTGTGATCGAACGAGGTATTCTGTTAGGCCACCCTCAGAATGACTATGAGGTTCTCGAGGAGCGTCTATTAGAAGCCTTGGATCTCCCTGTTCGTCGGCGCGCTAGGATCTTAGAATGCGGACACTACCTCGGCCCCGCAAACGAAGCAACGCTTGTAGAGGAGGAGAGCGAAGACGATTATGATAAGCCGCCACCGCAGTCTTCTACAAAGCGACACTGGTGCGCTACATGCAAAAGCGAAATTCGATACGACTCTCTCGGTGTAGACAAGATATTCCGCGTCAAGGTATATGCTAGTAACGGCCTTATGAGGGCCGGTGCCTGGGAAGCTTGCTGGAAGGAGATGGAGCGTGTGGACGTGGAACTAGAGCCGATAGTCGAGCCCGCGGTCCAGGACGAAATCGTGCGCCTTGCTGCTGCGCAGCAGGAGCGTGAGATTGCACAACAAGAAGAGGCCGAGATTGCTAAAGAAGTGGCTTTGCAATATGAGGAACAGCGTCGAAGTGAGGAGCTTCTGCAGCAAGCACAGGCCCAAATGCGATCATCCCCTTCCCCATCACCGGAGCCGGAGGTGGTGCCTGAACCAGTTCGCGAAGAGCGTCGTGAATCAAGGTCCTCTCGTCGGCGCCAACGAGACGAGGAGAGGCTTCGTGAGATATATGGGCAAAGTCCACCACCCCCGGAGTCCCATGCCCGCGAGCAGTCTCATGTTCGTGAGCGTCCGCCGCATCCTGATTCATACGCCCATTCATCATCATCACCACCTCCACCACGATCCCCGGAACCCGAGAGGCCGGCTGAGCAGAGAGAGAACCGTCGCAGCGGGTACCAGTCAGCAAGCTTACCTGAGCTCCTCTGGCAAACCGTCAGGGTCCTGATGCAGGATCGTAAGAACGTCGTCATCGTCGCACTTAGCTTGTTTGTCTTGTTACTCTCGCTACGAAGCACACCCCCTGAGCCGTCTTACGAGCCTATTGTTCATAGATTGAAGAATATGCCAGAGATGCAGCGCATCCCTGTTGTTAACTCCCCTCCGGTAACTCAGGAGTACCAGCGTCCCATGGAAGCCCGTGCTATGGAGCCAATTGCAGCTGCACAAAGCTTTGAGGCTGTCCATAATGAGCCTTCTCACTCAAGACCTATTTACCACGATGCATCATATAGCCAATCATCCCAGTCAAGCTCACCAAGTGCCGACTACCAGGAGGTCGATAGCGTCATGCAGCATTCGGTTATGAGCGCTGCGTCGGAGCCCGTATCGCAGTCAGCGCAGGAGGTTTCCACCACACCTACAGCTGTAGCAACGATTTACGAGCCCTGCGAGAGCCCTGTGGATGCTTCTCCTTCTGCAGATGCTCAAGCCAGTTTCGCAGAACCCGACATCCTAGCAATGCAAGAGACCGTTGAAGAAGTTGAGACGATCACAGAGAAGAAAGTCGTAAAGGTCATTCACACGGTGACCGAGACACAGACACAGACACAGACCCAAACACAGACGGAGGTGCAGACCGAAGCTAAGTCTGCCACTGCTGTTGAGGCAACCGAGCCTGAGGCTACTGAAACCCCTCAAGCCGAAGTCTCATCGGACTCTGAGGATGCGGTGACAGGGTCACCGGCGGAGTCACCAACAGAGTTGCAAGATGACACAGCGCTCCCGGAGAGCACAATGCCGGTCGACGAAGCCACCGAAGAAGCCACCGAAGAAGCCACCGAAGACGACTCCGCACCCGAGTCCGTACCCGAGTCCGTCCCTGAGGCGGAGGCAGAGGCGGAGGCAGAGGCGGTCGTCGCTGAGCTCGCAGTGGAGCCAGAGGAGGCTCCTTTGGAAGTTTAAATAAAACTATTACGAATCCCTTCTCCAAAGGTTTAATGAGCAGGCAACGGGGATGAAGATATGTGGGTTTTGAACGAATCTTAAGTTTTCTGGTCATATTGATTGATAATGATAAGAATGAGTTAGTTAGCAAGCGTGGCATGGCGGGCGAATTGACCCTCCCCATGTCATTCTATGTCCCATAGAACGACGATACCAATATAGCACATAGTTTTTCAACATAAGTCAAACTCGGCCGCTTTTTTGTATCTTTAGCGAGGTGACTACGTAGTAATCTGGAATCATGAAGGCTAGGTCTAAACGCGTGTAACGCAACCCTTGGTCCTTCTAATATGCTTAGAAGCATGTGTCTTCCTTAATCTTGACCATCTACTATCTAATGTCTCATGAAGTCATTACCCGCGAGCTATGCAAGCTGTCATCTCAAGATCTGGTATAGATTTATAGAGTAATCTAGTCTTCTCTTCTCTTTCTCTTTTTAGTCTTGATATTCTCGTCAATAGAGTATTAGCTGCTGCTGCCGGCTCTGTCCCAGCTTCTCAGTACGCTCGCCGTGACAATTATTATTAATTATTATCTAGAACATATGACTTAAACCATGGCATATATACATCCTTTGCCCATGCCGTTAGCCGCCTTATACCAGCAATGACAGAATACGACTCTAAACAAGTCTGCGTTGAGCCAAACTGGCGGTCAGCCCACAGCTTGGTCTTCCGGTCTTCATATGTAGAAAGAACAAGATACCATCGATGGCCCTGTACAATGACGCCTGGGATAAAGCCAAGCTTGGACATAACCGAAAGCACCTCGGCCTCCGTGGCATTATGCTCTGCTTCTGGCGCCTGCGCCTCAGACTTATCCACGATGCCCTTGCCGCCGCCGCCTTCTCCTTCGTCGTTGTCGTTGGTGGATTGCCTTCGGAGCTTGTCCGCGACAGCCCACCGCAGGAATACCCATTGTGCAGCGTGCCAGATGCCAATCTGAAGCTGTGCGGCCTCCCAGTGAACACCGGGCTTCTTAGTGTCGATGCTCAGCACTAGAGGCCGCATGCTGACAGGGTAGAAGTCAGTATGGTTGACGGTGCCGGTGGGAGTGAGGCGACTGAATTGGGTAATCTTGGTGCGCAGGTCTTCGTCTTGAGATGTTGAAGCATGATATAGGCATATGTCGATCATCTTGCCCGGAGACCAAATAGGCTTCCAGGCGGGATGTAGGCGGGCGGTGGTGCTATTGGAATTAGCAATAGATTAGTAATCGATCGATGTTTTCGTATTTGAAAAGGACACAAGGATAAACAATGGAATATGGTGAAACTCACCAGATCATAGCGTCGAACTCGTTGCACGGCCGCCCATCTTCGTCTTCCAATATGAGCTCCAGCAAACGTGCGTGGACACTGCAGTTCCAGCTGACTTCCTCGTGGTCGTATTGTTGGCATCCGTTCGCCCTCCTGCATATCCTTTCGACGTCCTGGAAAGCAGGGATGCGGCCGGGCAACCGCGCATCGGCGTCGTCGTCCGCGGCGGACTTGAAAGCATATCTCCAGAGGCGCGGCATGGGATCACGGGCGTTGACAGATTCCATGATGCTTGACTTGACGGCATGAGGCAAGATGTCCTGGTTGCTCCCGATCTCCGTTATTGCCTCGACGAATTCGCGGGCGGCAGGCGGCAGGGCGCTCAGGCTGAGGGTGTTGACTTCAAGGACGGGTTCGTGAAATCGAAGATTCAACATCTGTTTTTTGGGCGATGAGGCACGGGACGACGTATGCGACGAGGATGTTATTAAGCTGGTGGTGTTGCTTCTGTGAATCGAGCCACCTGAAATAACATGGCGAGGCGTGCTGTCGAGATCTATGGCACTCGTCCGGCGTCTCTTCTCGGGTGTCGATGCAATTTTTTCTTCGACCAAAGCAGGAGGACTTGTGAGTTGTTGTGGCTGCCGCTTTCTTTTCTTGGTTGTTATCGAAGGAGCGCTGATGTCTTCGGCTACATTTTCAGGCAGACTGCAGATCCAAGAAGCGATAATAGCATTGCGGCCACTCATATGCAACATCCAATTGATTGTTGTAGGTCATTTTCTTGGGATCTTCGTCTTGGGGATGGTTGGAGTTCCGGGTATTGATACATGTTGGCGATGGAGCGATGGCGCTCGAAGGTTGTATTAGATTGGGTGGGGGGATATGTTCACCTAGCAACCGTCGGCTAGATTTGGGGATGGGGTAAGAAGTACCTAACCTAGGTAGCTCCCGCAGCGGCCTACGCCCCATACATCCCTCTACCCAGAAGACTAGAGTGAGTGCCCACCTAGTGGATCAGACTACCTAATGGATCACTTTTCCCACCAAAAACCACCAACTTTAACGATTAATAATTAATTAAATAAAATAGATATAGAAAATCTAGTAGTATATTTAAAAAGCCAGTAACTAAAATTATATAAAGAAAAATTAGCAGGTAACTAGAGCTAATCTAAAAAAAGAAAAAAAAGAAAACATAGACTATAACATTTTGCTATATAAAATACTAGTATTTTTATTAGTACTGAAAAAAATTATTAAAAATTAATAAGTAGCTGTATAAGGCTGTAATTAAAGTATGCTATAGAGAAAAATCTAAGCAATCTAAAGCTGTTAGCCGCTTATTTTTCTGATTTCTTCTGGCTGAGATATTATAAGAGGTATATATTACCACTATAAAATTATAGTGGTAGCATTAGACCTTGGAATTCCTCCGTTAAAAAAAATCAGAAAAATAAACAGCTAGCAGCTTTAGATTGCTTAGATTTTTCTCTATAGCATACTTTAATTACAGCCTTATACAGCTACTTATTAATTTTTAATAATCTTTTTTAGTACTAACAAAAATACTAGTATTTTATATAGCAAAATGTTATAGTCTATGTTTTCTTTTTTTTCTTTTTTTAGACTATCTCTAGTTACCTGCTAATTTTTCTTTATATAATTTTAGTTACTGGCTTTTTAAATATACTACTAGATTTTCTATATCTATTTTATTTAATTAATTATTAATCGTTAAAGTTGGTGGTTTTTGGTGGGAAAAGTGATCCATTAGGTAGTCTGATCCACTAGGTGGGCACTCACTCTAGCAGTCTCCAATCTCCGGCTAGATGTCTCAACTTAGCAAGGACTGAATGGCTTCGTGTTCTATTCCTAACAAGTCAGGCTTTCTACAAGGCCTGTCAGTGTTGCTAATGTCAAGGCCTGATCGCGTGCTTATGTATACTGTACTGCCGATATCTATCTCAGGGATGATAATGGTCGAACAACTTTGTCATATGCTAAGAAGTATCGCCACGAGCCAATCGTCAAGCTATTATAACTTTTTGGAATCGAAAATTTACAGAAAGATGGAGATGATCACCGTTACGAGAGAGACATCATATACACTGAAAATGGTCTTTTTAGACTGACAGCTACAATCTCGGCAGAGGAGGGTATGGTTGTCGCTTTAATTGGTAGGTTGAACCATCCTCAGCTGCTCAGAAGGATAACGTCTAATGAAGGTACCTGGTACGAGTTTGTAAACGAGGTCGCCATTTATGGTTAGACCAAAGACAATGTGAAGAAGTTGAAGCATCTTGATTAACCATGTTCTCTGCTATGTATTTCAAATGAATCGATGAAGCAAACCGATATGGAAGTTGCATAGGGTTCACCGCAACATATATTGATTGAGCACCTCGAGGTAAAAAAGCTGAGTGCTTCAGAATTAGGATTGGGATAGAGCGCTGGGCGAGTTATTGTTGGTATATAGCACGTGGTATACGACTATTGTTATGGCTCTCGCTGTCTCCATATGCGTCGGCTCTTGATCCGATCGTACATTCAGGGTTATGTACAATTCCAGCTTCGAGACGGGTCCGTCTGTGTCCGAATCCTTGCCCAGAGGTGCACAGATACACTCCACATTTGCCGCGCATCCGACAAGGAGGAGCCGAGGAAGCGAGACTGCGTCGAACTGGACCTTGCGTCTGGGTATCGAAGTCCCAGATACGCGGAAGCGCCTCGTTCTCCAGGAGCTCTGCCTGGAGAGCACGCTCACCTGGGGGAATATCTATATCTTCATCTGCTTTACCCATAGTAGTATAGCTATTACAATTATTGGATAACGGCAATGCGTTATATTTATCTTGTGTCGCTATTTCGGTTGCTCTTTAAAATCGCCTCGTCTCCTTTTTTCTTTGCCAAGCTGGGATGATAACCATTGGGAATCGAGCAACGTTGACACAGGGAACAGCTGATCCTGAGAGTATAGCGATTTGGAAACGACTGCTGCGCTTGCTGGTCACCGTAGATATTGGGAGTAGCAAATAGTTAGTAATAGATGCCCTTTTTTTTTAACTGCCCTGACCTTGTCTTTCCTGGCCAGATAGAAGAAGAATCTCACCTCCGAGGAGATATTGGTTAGCTTATGTGTAGATATTTTCGTTATATATGTCAAATATGGAATAGCAACACGACACCTGGTGGTGGTCTAGGTAGGTCCACTACGATGTACTGAAAGTATGCATGTGACGTAGGTCGCTACCTCCTGTAGGCACTAATACCATGCCCCTGTGGGTGCCCCCAATTCTGGCCGGAATCGGCCCCTCAAGTCGCAAAAAAAAAGTGTTCAGCCGTTCCGGGCGCAAATGTGATTGGTAATAATACCGTCGCATTGGATGAAATAATCACACTACACTAAGTACACTACAAACGCTTTATCAATCTAGCTAACCACTCTCTGTCTTTGGCCCCTACACAATATCTGACATAGATTACACCCTTCCACTCTCTTCTCTTCTCTCCATCCAGACCAAATCTCCATTCATTTACTGTTGGTTTTTGACCTCCTACTCCTCCCACTTTACGTTGTACATACCAGACGAATAACACCAACCAAGAACACCAAAAAATTACCGCGTCAAAATGAGCCCTGCGCAGCGCACCCTGCTGCTTGCCCCGCCATCCATCGCCTCCCACGAGGAGACCCTCCACAATGTCTACACGACCTTCGACCGCGCGACGTCGGATCTAACCATGCTCGACCGTCTATCCTCCGGTCTCGTCGCCTTACCCCCCGCCACATACGACCTCGTCGTCGTGCTCACAGACGCAGCCGGCACCCGCTACCAAGAAGCCGTCCAGATCCTAACGCGGCGGGTATATGACGCCGTCGCGGGATCCATGAAGCCCGGCGCCGTCCTGCGCCAGCAAGAGGGGCCCTCACTACCCGAGTCCGAGGCCATTCTCGCCGGTCTAGTGCTGAGGGGGGACGGCACGTTCGAGAAAGCCGAGGAAGAGGCGCCCGTGCTACTACGGCTAGGCGGCAAGAAAAAGAACGGCGTCAATGGGCACAGTAGCAATGGGAATGGCGCTGTACCTATTCCTAAGAAACAGCCTGCGATAAGCCTGCTGCCGGACGATGATCTAGATGGTGACGGCGATGAGGATGAGCTCATTGACGAGGACACGCTCTTGACAGAGGAGGATATCAACCGGAAGATCCAACCGCGTACGTCTACTTCCGAACCCCCCCGCCACCCCTCCTTTCTCGCGTTCCTAGTTCGAAATTGCTATATACTAATCTCTATCTTGCCGTACAGCAGCAGAATGTATCCCCAAGCTCGGCAAGCGACGAAGAGCCTGCAAGGATTGCACGTGCGGATTAGCAGCGAAGCTCGAGGCAGAGGACAGGGCGCGGCGCGCCAAGGCAGATGCGGACCTAGGCGTGCTCAAGCTCGGTGCGGACGACCTCGACGACCTCGAGCTGGACTTCACAGTGAAGGGCAAGGTGGGCTCGTGCGGGAGCTGCAGTCTCGGCGACGCGTTCCGCTGCGCCGATTGCCCCTATCTTGGACTGCCGGCCTTCAAGCCGGGCGAGGAGGTCACTATCCTGAACAACGCGGTCCAGCTATAGATGGTGTCATCTCTTCCTTGCAGGATAGAGGACACACACATACATATACCAGCATGGATCCTGTTTCTTCGGTATCTGAAGAAGCAAAATACCCCATAATCTGGGCAGAGCTCAACATGCTGAAAGCCAGAGAGTTCGTTCAGATCGATGACACTATTAATGGGAGAAGGGAGGGATAACCATGCGCAGCACCAATATCAGCCTCCTGAGTCGATAATCTTGGACCCCTCTCCCTTATCCGGATTTAAAATTCAGTCTGCATAGGGAATGCTCATGGTTCACTCATTGTATGCAGTACATTCATTATCTAGAGAACATAATGAAATAAAGTTTTACCACCAAGGCGTAAACAACGTCGGGATTTGAAAATTCTCAGTCCATGAGCGGACCTGGTGTCATCCTCGAAAAGAATATTAATAATAAAGCAAAGCATTGTAAATTCGGATGTAAAAACGTGTCAATCAAATTATGGTTGGGTATAAAATCACCGATGCACATAGTCTGGAAGTCAGTAGTATTATAGAATATCCATAAAGTAGCCGTGGGTCGTAAACATAAACGAAACCGTAAAATCACTTTGCATCGGGACCCACAAGAAATTGTTCATGCAACACAAGTGGTTGATATTGGCTCTGTGAGACTGCACGTTTGCGAATTAAGGACTATGCAGGAACAAACACCTCTTTTCTTCGCCTATGTCGTAGTGAAACTCCGGAAACCTATGAACCCTATGAACCCAGTCCTGATCCAGAGCCTATCTCTGCTCGCGGGGCTACAAGGGCACCCTACAATACGCTGATTAGGTTGGTCCATGATGTCGCCACGAAATGCAAGTCTCGTTATCGTCGTAGCATCCGATATTTTGTATTGGTCATTGGTGAATTTGGTTAATTTTACGTGTTTAGAAGACGAGGGCGGCACCCTTGGTCTTCTTGTCACCGCTATAATTGAGAAACATTAGTCTCCGTCCCCTGTTGTGGATTTTTGGGGATTGGAAGGGCCATACCCAAGCTCGAAGTGCTTGCATCGCTTCAGAGGTAGCTGCTTCTTGGCCTTGCACCCGTTGCATTCGAGACGCAGCACAACCTTCTTTGTGGTCTTGGCCTTCTTGTGGAAGACGGGTTTGGTCTGACCACCGTAACCGGACTGCTTTCTGTCGTAACGTCTCTTACCCCTGATAGATGAGTCAGTCATTTTCCTTGGCTATAGATGCTCGCAAATCGAGAAATAGTTTCGATTGGTGAACGCATCAGCAGCCCGAGAGTTGCCAATGTTCATATTGGCCGAAAGCTCTGAAGCTGGAATTCGCCTAACTCTCATGGGGCAACTTGACGGATACGAAGGCGACCGGGTAGGAGGGATAATTATAAAGCAATCGGCCTGGAAAACTCGCATGATCGGAATCGGGCTCGGGCGTGACTTACTGGGCGAACGGGCTAGCCTGCACGTCGTGGTTAATAATTTGCCAAATAATATTATCTATATGCAGCATACCTTTCCAGCCTTGTACTGGGTTACCCTGTCTGCAGAAACCAAAAAGTCAATCAATGATTATTTATGATATTTTTCGTGTCGGTTTCGGGTGATCAGCAGTAGCCAGCAGAAGTTCCTCCCGGGGAAAAGCGAGGCCTCGAATCGGCACTTACGAAGGGTGTGCTTGTTCTCGCGAGCGCAGTCTTCATGGAGATGTACATTAGCATTTTCCTCCTAAATTGTTCGTCAAAGATAAACTTACAGGTCTTGCGCGTCTTCGGAATGTTGACCATTTTGACGGCTGGGGCTTTGTGGACGTCTACGGGTGTCTGGTGGTGGTGAAGTTGGTGATGGATGACTTGTGCGTGGGGTCAGGTTTTACAGTTTTGCCGCACTTTTCCCCTTCACTTTTACTTTGTGGCTGGCTTGTGATTTTTCAATGGAAGAGGTCACGTGTGGAGGCTTAAGCGACCTTTAGCCACAATCAAGCCTTCGCCGCACCGTTTATCGTATATGTGGGCCAATCCTCGTTATCTACATAATATTAGATCTCCACATTGGCAATATGGGACTAGGTACCAGGGACGTTTTAAACTATCGACTAGGACCGGGTTCCTGCGGAAGCTAACATTTTGACAATCTCTAGGCTCACGACGATCTATCGATTCGAAGGTTATGTCGTGATCAATCTCACAACGTAGATTTGTTTCAACTTATCTCCTAACATAGTCACTCAATATATCGCTAACATACTCGTGTATTACCTCTCTCGATGCTGATGACGTAAAATCTTAGGTGAGATCACCATCCAAACCACTCAGACTCCTATTGTCCACGCCTCCAAAAGCCTCGTTACGCAGGCAGTCCATATCTAAAGATGTGTGACCTGGTAGACGAGAGTGTATGCATGCTGGGACGTATCATGTTTGATTACTCAATCCTGACTTTTTTTGTCATACCCCCTTCCTTCTCCCCACTCGACCACAGCGCCGGCGCCTTGGGCTATTGAAACTAGGATTATGTTGGTCCACGAAACCATTGCGCGATCTACACGACTTAGAGATCAGAAGCAACTACACGAGAGAAACATACCTCTACTACAGCAATGGCAGCCATCATGAAGCCCCCCAATCCTCTAGCACTTGTGTGTGTGTGTGCAGAGGTGTGTTTCCTTTACTATCCCTGACAGTGTATCCTGGCCTGGGCAATTGTTTGCCCGTGTTTGTTTTTCCAGATGTGTGACATTAAATTTACGATGTTTGTTCTGGCGCCGGCCCAGACGAGGCGTGGGTGTCCAATCTGAGTCTTCATGCGAAGTAGATATCTGGTGGTAACGAAACAGACGGAATGTACCAACCTTCATACCAAGTCTTGCGTGGCTGAAAGAGTATTGCTTTCTATTACAGATGAACACACCCTCTCCAGCTACTAGCCAATGCCAGCTGAAAACTCCACATGTGGATGATAACGACCAGCGGATGTTACTGCTCTTGGAAGAGAGACTCGGTTTATCGGCATTAGTTACATGCAGTCAAGTAAGCCGATCCAAAATTCTCCCAGAAGATACTTAACGACATCATGTGCGGTGTGAATATATACTCAGGCCACAGCCGGCGTGCTAATTAGTAGACGTCTTACCATTATCTTATTGTGTTGGTTCAGCTTTATTGGGTTCGCTGTCTAAACATATTCCTGTTATCAGCATGGCCACCAAGACCAACTCAACGGCCTATGCCCAGTACGGTCAAAGGCTACTACCTCATATCATTGACAACGTAGCAAGTAAGGATCCGCAGCGGGAGGTATTGCTTACCGCACGTTCAAATGACCCAAAGGACGGATGGACTCCTATGACGTTCGGTGACTACGCGAACGCAATCAACCAATGCGCACGAGCAATCGTCGATACCTACGGGCGAGCACCTGAGGGAACATTTCCTACAATCGCCTACATTGGGCCTCAGGACGCACGATACTTTATCATGGTGATTGCTGCCGTGAAAGCTGGCTATCAGGTACTTACACTTTTCGAGCAGAAAGCACTTACTGCTAAGACTGCATTTAGGCGCTGTTTATATCTCCGAGAAACTCTCACCAAGCTCAAATCAACCTCTTTGAGAAGACTGACTGCCATATACTCTGGTATGCTGAACCATTCGGTCACGTAGTTAAGCCTTGGCTTCAGGAGAGGAAGATGCAGGCTCTCCAAGTTCGTCCGCTCCAGCAATGGTTTCCAGAAAAGCGGGTTCCTCTTTTCCCTTATGAAAAGACTTTTGAGCAAGCAGAGTGGGAACCGTTTTGTGTTATGCATACAAGCGGTAGTACTGGCCTTCCCAAACCCGTCGTGGCCAGAACGGTAGGAACACCAATCACCTAATACACTTCCAGACCATGAAGGTTAACGAGAATTTTAGGGCATGATAGCAATTTCTGATGCTCACCAGAAGTTTGGTAAATGGCAGGATTCTGATTATTGGCTAAATGAGTGCCAACATTGGGTCAAAGGACTGTTTATTCCTGTAGGTTAACAGCCTCCTCTGTCTCCCAAGTGTTCGAATAAGGCTAATGGTTTGGTAGATGCCACTGTTTCATGCCGCCGCTCTATATACTTTCTTTCACGCTTCTGTTTACAGGAGCATTACTTCGATTCTAAGTATAGCCGAGCGGCCATTATCAGCCGATTTAGTTCTGGAATGCATAGAGAACGTGGATTTTCAGGCCGCGTTTCTTCCTCCTTCCGTTCTCGAAGAGATAAGTCACAGCGAAGAATCCATGTCCAAGCTCAGGTGGCTAAATAGAATTTATTTTGGAGGTGGTATGTGTGGTACACTCTTATCTGACGATCTTTTACTTACTGTTGTAGGTAACCTTGCTCGAGAAGCCGGGGATAGGTTGGTGAAGCACAAAGGTACAGCACACTAAGACTTTCTCGCATTGGCGAATAGTATTTACCCCCCTGACGCAATACTTCTTCATGAATCATAAATAACTGATCTATGTTCTCAAGTTCCCATCTTCAATTTAATAAATTCCACGGAGTAAGTTAACGGAGAACATCACAGACCGCTCAGAAACTCATGGTCCGCAGGTTCGGTTCTTTCCCAGTATATTTCCACCAAAATCGCGAATTATGGGCATATTTCAAGTTCAATTCTGAAATATTTGGGGCTGAGTGGCGTCCGTTTGCCGACGATACTTACGAACTCGTTATAGTCCGCCAGGGAAAGAAACCCGGCCTGCGGGGATTCTTTTATACCTTTCCTGAGCTCGACGAGTACAGTACCAAGGATCTCTATAAGCCTCACCCAACGCTTCCAGACTTTTGGATTTATCAAGGTCGTGCTGACAATGTTGTTGTGTTTTCGAACGGCGAGAAGCTGAATCCTGTGACCATCGAGGCCATCGTTCAGGATCATCCGGACGTGCAGGGGGCGTTAGTGATAGGGTCGGACAAATTTCAGGCCGGTCTCTTACTCGAACCTGTGAGGCATCTCGAAGATGAGAAGGATAAACGCAAGTTTATCGACAGTGTTTGGCCCCTCGTCGAAAAGGCTAATAGCGAAACGGTAGCTCACGGCCAGATCAGTAGAGAGCTGATCACCGTTGCGAGCCCTACTAAGCCCTTCGCCAGATCCGGAAAGAACACAATACAAAGAGGGAGCACGGTTCAACTATATGCTGAAGAAATCGAAAATCTTTATGCAGACGCCGAGAAGGGAGCTCGACTGTCAGTGACGGAATTTAACCTCAGCTCTGAAGAATCCTTGACGGCTTCCATTCTCCAGATATTCAAGTCACTAAGGGGCAAAGCGGAGTTAGGGTCTGATGCAGACTTCTTTACTGCAGGCATAGATTCACTACAAGTAATCAATGCATCAAGGTTGCTTCAGGCGAGTCTGGGGGTTGACTCGACTGTGTTGGGTCCTCGATTCATTTACCGCAACCCCACTCCTCGCCGGCTTGCCCAGTATATCCTCCACTCGCTCACTCGCAATAGAGTCGAAAGGGAACACAAAGAACAAGATTATGAGAAGGGGGTAGCAAAAACGCTCTACGAAAAATATACGAAAGATCTTATTCATGGTAAAGCAGGACGCCCTACAGCCCCAGACCATGAACAGACGATCATGTTGACGGGATCAACTGGAGGACTCGGGTCCTACCTGTTAGACCAACTTGTTCGGAACCCGGCAATCAAGAGGGTCGTATGTCTCAACCGAGCGGAAGATGGCGGCGCCAAGCAACAAGAGAAACAGGGAAGGGACCGCGGGTTTGCATGGGACCTGGAGCACACTAGCAAAATCGAATATTTGCATGCTGATTTATCAAAGGACAAGCTTGGCCTGTCTAATAACATATACAAGACCCTATTGAAGAAAGCCCATCGCATTATTCATAATGCCTGGCCGGTGAACTTCAACATATCGATCGAGACATTTGAGCCGCACCTGCGGGGAGTACGACACCTTGCCGACTTCGCCGCAGAAGCCGAGCATCGGGTTACCATTGTTTTCATCTCGTCTATTGGAACTGTGCATAATTGGGATCCAAGCCGGGGATATGTACCAGAAGAGCGAACGGAAGATTGGAATCTTCCTAGTAATAGTTACGGGCTGAGCAAGATGGGTAGTAGTCTGATCCTAGATGATGCCGCGGCCGTAGGGGATTTCCCGGCCGCGTCGATCCGCGTCGGACAGATCGCTGGGCCCGAGGCTGAGGTCGGGCTGTGGAATAAGCACGAGTGGTTCCCGAGCATTATTGCAAGTAGTCTCTACATGGGTGTCTTGCCACGAGACTTGGGCTCCAACGATCGTATAGATTGGGTGCCTGTTGAACGCGTGGCGAGACTGGTACTGGACGTTGTGGGAGCGGCACTAGATCAGAGAACCGAGGCGAAAGAGATCAAGGGTTATTTCCACGCAGTCAACCCATCCGCGACGACCTGGGGTGAGATCGCCCCGTTCGTCCAGCAGTACTACGGCGGCCGAATCAAGCAGTTGGTGAGCTGGCAGGAGTGGGTAGACAGGCTAGAAAGCAGCAGCTCCACAGACGAGAAGCAAATCGACGCCAACCCCGGTCTGAAGCTCATTGAAACTTACCGCGGGATGGCTCTCGGTGCTGCGCCAGTCGTCTTGGATTTGCAGCGGACGAATGAAAGGAGCAGGGCGATGGCGGAAGCTCCTATAATTTCAGCTGAGTTGATGGCGCAATGGTTTCGACAATGGAATTTTTGATGAGCTATTCGTGCATATGTATACATATGCCATGTGTAGTATAGAGATCACTGCTGCCGATTCATAGTTCCAGCAGTATGATTATAAACGCCTTCGCTTTCAAGCGGAAATGATTCTTAATACAAGACTCTTGTTGCTACAATATTCATCTATCTCGGTCCTTTTCATGGCATATCATTCCCTCTTGTCGTGTCCGAGTTATCAGATAATAATATGCACGGTTCCTCACATCGCGTATAATATTTCGGGTGTTATAGGTAAGTTATAACCTGAATTCAGTTTGTTACAAGTCTATCGTTTATAATTAGGGCATTGCGCTCCAAAGGTTGGCGTTATAAATATAAGGGTCGTGTTCAACAGGGTCGTCAAGTAGCGGGACTGAAGCTGATTTTGAAATACCCTAGCCGAGACGGCTCTGAAGGTCGCAGATCATGATCGTAGCGCCAGTGCTAGTGTGCGTACGTCCTTGTACTACCTCAGAGGCATTTACTACCATAAAAATGTCGGGTTGTCAATGTGAGGCATTCAAATAATCGAAAAAGAGAACCTACAAATAGACTTTCTCCCGGAAAGGTTGCCTACTTATATGTATCAGTTGACGAAAACATGCTGTAATATCAGCTGTAGCTAGACTCCAATCAACCGCCGCCGTGACAGAGAGTCGCAGGTGAGCTGAAATCGCCTACGCCGGCACTGTAGCTACCCACCCTGGCCGAAGCCTATCATCCACAGTAGTACATACCCAAGTAGGAAGGTTACAACACCATTCGGGATCGCGGTGCCTGTCACTGGGCCAATCACGCCCCTGTGCATCACACGTGTGCAAGGGAACGTGAAAGGAGTCTCAGTCGCAGCTCTGAGGTATCCCGAGCACATGCGTTGTCCTCGCCCCTACGCATAAGTAATCGTCTATAATGCCTATATATAATGTGGCGAGCAAGACCTCTCAGTCACAGTTTTTATTTACTTGTCGTGACTTGAGTTCATAAGCGGTGTCCCGACATCCACGTAACGGCATCACTGGTCACTAGGCGGTATATAGCCAGTCTCTTGCGAAACCCACGATACTCACCAACGGGAGAAAAAAAAAAAAACAATGCAGCTCTCCAGCGGCATCCTCTTCGCCAGCCTCGCGGCCACCATGGTGGCGGCCGCGAAGCCAACTGTGTACCTCATCAGACACGGCGAGAAGCCCGACGACGACGGCGTGGGCTTGAGCGCCCAGGGCGAGCAGCGCGCGCAGTGTCTGCGAACCGTGTTCGGGGCTGCATCGCAGTATAATATCGGGTATATCCTAGCACAGACGCCGAAAGATGGTGAGTTGCGCTCTATTTCCGCATTCTGCGTCCTCGCTGTCATATATCCGTTTTTGAAGATGCTTGCTTGCTGACCATAGTCCCCGTGGGAGTTTAGACGGAAAGCGGGAGCGGCCGTACTTGACGGTGAAGCCGTTGGCTGATGACCTGGGACTTACTGTTGACACGTCGTGTGACCGGGACGACGAGAAGTGTGTGCAGGATGCCGTGGACAACTACGATGGTGATGGAAACATCCTGATTTGGTGAGTGTGTATTGTTACCTTGAGGTCTTTTACCCTCACTTGTCTCCCACTGGATGCTGACTTCAAACCTTCCACAGCTGGGAACACAAAGAGTTGAACAACATCTCTGAGCAATTGGGTGCCAAGGACGTCGATAACTATCCCGACGATTCTTATGATTTAATCTGGACTCAGCCATATGACTACAGTGACATTACGGACGTCACATCTGAAAACTGCCCCGGGCTAGACAATTAGAATAAAGCGTGGATCACCGCACCGCCAAATAGAATTTAATCGAATCATTCAACCATGATTAGATTTTTTAGTATTTAAAAATCAACCCTACCCGTCGCGGCGCCTAATGAACGCAGTAGCCCCAAGGTAAATAAAAAGCAAAGCTGAAAGAAGTGTCGCATCGAAATATCGTATCACCCTGCCCTAAAGTTCGACTCAGCTGACTCTGCTTCGGATCACTTCCTGCTGATTCTAGTATTACATCTCGGTATTACCCACTATACGAAGGTCGGGATAGTGGGAGACGAGCTGACGACCACATTTAGCTTATTCATGTAGTCGAGCGCCGTCTCCTGATCGGCATTGAGATCATCTTGTATCCAAATCGACTCCAGTCCACGGCGTATAGAGTCCATAGACCGAACATATGTTTCCTCCGTTCTCCTCAGTAGATCGAGTATAATAATCCTGCGTTCGTCCGTATTTGCTTCGCATCCTAGGATGAAGATGGGGAAAAGACGTTGACATGTATGGGTCTGCTCGATCTGGGCAAAGCCTTGGTCTAGTAGAGGTATCAAATCCCTTAACTCACCGAACTTGTTCTCGCAGATTCGAGCGATGTACACAAGCACGGCCGACCGGTAAAGCTCGGTCAGGGTCGCGATCCGCCTAGCCTCCTCCTTCACCGAAGAGGCAGGCGGTATAGACGGCTCAGGGACATTTTTAACGCTAAGCTCAAAGGCATGTATTTTCTCCTGGAGAACGACCATGGGCGTTGGTGAAAGCATAGATTCGCAAAGAGCATCCACCATATCCCCAAGATATCGTAATATCGTAGGCAACGAACCAAAATTTAGCTTAAGCTGGATGAAAACAGTCAGTAACTAGTCACTGTTATGAATGAGTCAGTTCAGATACCTTCATGACGAATGAACATAAGTCTCGCTGCCATCCCTCAGCACCAAGCTCTTTCGCAAAGACTTGGGGCACCGAACCACGTCGCCAGTGAAGCAGGCTAAATCTTGCTAGGACATCGTGATAATACGTCCACATAACCAACTCGCTAATTTCGCTTCTAAAGATTTGGCTCTCGAGACCAGCGGCTTTGATGATATCTCGAGCACCCATAAGATACCACGGCCAGTGACCATGGGAGTCAGTTCCCATATGAATCTGTGAACAAGGGTCAGCACGAACCCGATTTTACAAGACAAACAAGTAGTAAGTTACTTCAAACGAGCACAGCAGCATGTTAGCAGCAACATGCTGAGCCGCTTCGGTGGTAGTGAGAACGCCATTCTTCGCGGATGCCGCAAGCGCGCCAACGGCGGCCGTCTTGTGCTGGGCGGCTTGCAACTGCAAGCCGTCGCGGTGGAGAGAGGAAAAGGCCAATAGTGCGTGAAGCACGGCTCGGGACGGGATGGTGTGGTTCATTAGCGCCATCTGGACAAGCATGTCACGAACGCCGGCCAGATCCGCGCTGAATGTAGCCAGAGTGGAGAAGGCCGTGGATTGGACTGGGGTTCCTCTTGTAAGCCATTGCCTTCTATGCCAGTAACTATGTATAAATATCTATCCGTACTCACAATATCGAAGTAATTCTCGTTCTTCCGCATTCAGGTCAACTGGTCTTAATGGCGTGGGAGGTGGTAATATCAAGTTATCTGGCAGGATAACGGCTTCGTCGCCAACCTCTGTTCAAGTTAATTAACACCTGCGTTAGGAAGAAACGCATGATAGGAGAGACTTGCTGTTGGAGCGCAATTCAACCAAATAGTAATACATTTCCATGTCAAAGAAAGAGGTATGTACCAGCTCAATGTCAGGATAGATGCGGCTATCCGTCGGACATCTTGATACTCGGCAGGTCATGGAGCGCTTTGTATCACCGTCTCTGGGCCAGGAGAGACGCATGCCGTACCCTTGACATACCTGCTGCACACGCGCGCAGTTGGCGCAGCTGGGTAGGCCCAGATCGCATCGGACTCTACGGTCTAAAGGGGTTACGAGTAGTTAGCAGAACCGCACGAAGAAGGCAAGACGGCTCTCCCGATAATTGCAAAACAACCTTTGCATGTCCAGCAGCCTCGGAGTGCTTTGTTCTTGCCGGCTGACGACATTTCGCCCGTGCCGCTCGCTGCGGTGGTCAAGTTTTCGCGATGAGGGTGAGAATTGGGCTAATCTTTCGGTCCATCTCTGGAGTTTTTGCGGAGATGATCGTCTGAAGGCGACATCGTCGGGGAAAGTTGCCTTTGGACGGGCCTTTATTTGCTTTTCCGTATATATAATGACATGTCGAGTGAGATGGAACGGAGTGAGGCGTGATCACCCTACAATGGCGAGCGTAAGACCTCAGGGGGGCCCCACACCTGGCAAGTTTCCGCGAGCTATACTCCGTAGACAAGCCCTTTCTTGGCATTGCCTAGGTACTTAACCCAAGGTAGTATTGCGGAAGGGTCTCGACCGGTCGACCCAAAACTCATCTAAGCGTATAGGAGAAATATACAGCTAATGGGGGAATGCTATTACATGATGGTATGCAACATACTAAATGTCTTTCGAAGACAGGTACCTAGGTACAGCATCGATAAATAGCGTCTATAACCAACAACATGATGATGGCAAAGTGATTGTAAGGATTATAGTATCTACTTAGTAGGTAGGAGGTAAATTCCGGTGATGTTTTTATAGTTGGTAACTATAGTGCCTCTAGTGCGGTAACTATAACGGCCCTAATCTATGACTGTACACAGGTACACGTCTCAATGGTTGTGATGACCTCTTTTGGCAATTCAAAAAGGGTCGCTTTTTAGCTACTAAAATGATGGCAGCCTAGGCAGGACGAATCATCTGCAGCGATTCACACATTATTAGACTTTCATCGTATTATCTAACATCCTTGCTCTCCTTGTTAGAGTGATGTTAACAACCTCCCAGGTTTACCTACCACCTAGCCGTTAGATGATTTGTTCTTCGCACGATAGACAATATCATGATACCCAAAATCCCCCTTGCCCTTCACTATAGCACAAATTTTCCAGAATGGCAGTCGTCTTCTCCAACTTCCTTGATTTGTTTTCAAGTATAAGTATCGGGCGAAGGAAGCTAGTCGAAATACTCTCTAAACTAGGTATTCTCAAATTCAAAACTAGATGGGGGGAAAGTCTCAAATTCACACGCTACGTAATACTGAGTTACCCGGCCGAAGTCTCCCCTCGTGACCCTCGGTAAATGCTGGTGTTGACGCATGCATCGTGGTGACGATCTACAACGGTACATGCACACCGCCCCTAGTAACATGCATGCTCGAAGCCAACCCGAAGGGTGCATACATATTTTAAGAGTGTCTCGCCGGGCACATTAGTGTACGGGTACTCCTACGGGTCTTGTTTTAGGTGTGACTGAACCAGTGCATGTGTATGAAGCTGACGGCGCCCTGTGAGACGCAGTATGTAAAAAGCAAGGTATGAGAAAGGTCTCGCAACGCTGTAGCCCCTTTGTACAACGACTAGCTATTTCAGGCCAATCCCAGACATATTTCATCATATCCAGCTGAGATCTGGGTACCGTCTATCCCATCTACGTATGTTAAGAACTCGAGTCGCAAGAAGGATAAGACAGCGTATATTAAGACACATTAGGTTCCCGAAACGTTTAGCGGGCTAGAAAGATAATGTGGTTACAGTCGACGTTGCACCGATCTATTTACAACCAAGTCCCGACTCTAATGGTTCAGATCCAGAATTTCCTCGACCGACCGGTAGCCGACGTTCCTCTTCTTGCACTCTCTACACAAGATGATTGTCTTGGAATGGAGCTCCTCCAGAAATTCTCGAATGGTATCAGCACTCCCCTGGTGTGACCACACATACAGGAGACCATTAGATGGCCCCGACTGCACTCCGAAACTCGAAGGGAAGAAGGCGACCGGGTGGCCATTGTGACGCGAGCACGAAGGTGTGTGATGCTCTAAGGAGGACAAGGAAAGCTGCTCCAGCTTCAGTGAGGCAAGCATGTCTAAGAATACAGCGCTCCATGCGTTCGGTTTTCGGGGATTATTGTCAAGTTCGTCGTCGTCGCTTTTCACGCACAGCGCCATCTTGCTGAACGTCAAGCATCGCAAAGAGTCAGATAGACAGCGCAGAATCTTGCAGACGGTCCGGGCTGGAGCTTTCATATTGCCGAGCTCCAGCTCTCTCAGGTATTGAAATTGGTGTTCGAAATACGGAAGCATCAACGCTTTGGGATCACCGGGGATTTCCTACGAGTATATTAGCTCCCATCATACAATTCAATATGTAAGATGATAAAACACACCGTTGGAGAATGAGCTCCATTGGCCTGGCTGGGTTCTTTAGACTCGGTCGAGTCGAGTAGGGTAGCGAGCCAACCCACGATGCCGTCCGCGAAGGATCCTTGCTCCTTTGACTGGACCCGCAGACTGACCAGGTTGGGCGTTTGTTGTAAGAAACCGAACAGTTGATGCTTCTGCCACTTCAAAAAACTATTTGAACGGTTGGAATAACTTCCAAGCGGAACTTGGATGAAACTAACGGACAGATCCAAGGAGCGGAGATTGAACAGAGTAGGGTGAATATCCTGATAAAAGAAGTTGGGTATAGAGAAAGCCGAGCTCGACAAGCCAACGTTTCCATGAGAAATATCTGCTGTTAGAAGATTCACCTGAATCTGACTCCGGGCTAGCGCTAGGAGGGTGGCTGAGAAGACTATGTCCACAAAACTATCGTCGTAATTATCAAGATGAGACTCGGCGCCGGTAAAGTCGATTCCTGTTTCTTGTAAGATATGAGACCACCCATAGCTAACAAGAAGTTTCTTCATTCCCGTGCGTCTATTCTTTCTAGGGATATTGTGGTCTCGCAAGCTGAATTCCTCCAAGTATGGCAGATTACTAAGGGCTTTACTTAGCATGAGCTGAAATTCTCCACTGCTGATGAGGAAATTCTGTTCGCGAGTGAGGGCTTCGAGCTTGTACGGGTCAATGCCGGCCTTAACCACCGGTTCCTCTCGGATGGTATGATTAACGTCATCCCAATGTTCGGCGAAGCGTGGTAAGGCATCAGTTGTATGGAGACGATCAAGCCCGATAGTAAGACGCTTCAAACAGTCTTTGAGTCGTGAAGATCTCGTTATATCTACAAGAGCTTTCAGGCTGTGGAAAGTAATGGAGAATCGTCGCTCGGTGAAGAACTCTTTACGAAAGGAGTCGAAGAGCATGGACTCAATATGGCGACAAACCAGGCGGAAAGCGAGGAAGTCAGCCACCCCCAGGTATTCCAAGATCTGTAAGAACAGTTCGACGGGTAACTGTAGGAACAGTGGTCCCTTTGTAGGCACATCGATCTCCATTGTATTTGGCTGAACGAGACAGGATGCAGTAAGCGTGATCTGGCGTGGCGGTACTATATATAAGCAGTTCTTATCAGACTTGATAACGATCGTCTAGCTTATTACAGCGAGGACCTATCCATCAATGTGATGAAGTGGCACTTGTTGGGCGTGGCTCGACACCTAACCCTGATGAATGTTGAGCAAGAATGGACTTCTACCATCAATGGGCCTGAAATAGTCGCCCAGATTAAATATAGACTGCAGCTTTTCCCGGCCGAGTTAAGTCCCAGATTCCTGATCCATGGCTAGTATGTAGTTATATTACTAGCAAATAACAAGCTCTCAAATGACTAGAGTTTTATGTGCTCTGGCAAACAATTTTGAGGCGCGTGGTCCCCAAGAATAGGAGTTCCCAAGGAAAAGTCAGGTGAAACGAAGCACAGACACCAGACTGATCAAGATTGCGTGGGGACGCATATAAATATCAACACATGACACGATAGCACACAAACAACGTGTTAGGCCGCAAACGGCGGGATTAGAGAGTGGCCACGTTATCGAAATAATCCAAAAGCAGCGGCCTTAGTTTAACAGGACTCACTCCATTGCGCCATGGCGAGCGAGCCCAACTTGGCGGACAAGCTGCTTGCTGTATCGCTTCCAATCTCATGCTGGGGGCAAGAAGCGGACTCGCGCGAATGCGCCGTAAGAATGACTGTTGGTTTCCTGCTTGGATAGAGCACGGGCGGTCGTCGAGATAGGTGGATGGCGCATAGCATGGCGCAACATCGTTAGCCGGCCTCCTAACCGGCCTCTCTTATAGCCCACTCCCGCAGCCCCGGTACTGCAACAACCTATGAGCGGCAAAGCCAGCTGTATCTCGGGAGCCAACAGAAAACAGCTGTGCCTGATTTGCTAGCTGAACCCCCAATGGTGGGTGTCACTAAATAGCTAGCCGGACGCCTGTCGACCAACAACCCTTTACTCGGCATATTCATTCTTTTCCATTTTTCCACCTGACTCTTTCGAGGGGCGGAGTAGGCAAGGGCGTGGCTGATGGGGTGTACGAGGATCCCGCGTGGGGATGGCAAACTGGTATCTAGAGATTTTGGACATCAACTTCAATGTTTGTTGCAGGGATGTCGCACCGGCCCCCCAAGTTGAAACTTCTTAGCTCCATTGAGACGGTGGTTGGTAAATGGGATGCGTAGCCACGGTTGCTAGGCGAAGTTTGTGTAGAGAAGGCAGGCTATCTCGATCTATAAGCTATCCAGCCTAGCGAGTTAAACTGGATGAGAAGGAATGCGAAGTGATTTAACGGGAAAGCGGATGGAGAAGATAATACCTAGGTAGTTAGTTCACTAGTTCGCACATACCTTCTAGGTACTAATAACGGGAACGTACTAACCCAGATTACAAATTGACGTCATTCAGTCGGTCTCTTAAGATACCTAAGGAGGTAGTAACTACCGTAATTGTCAACTTCCTTGTGAAGCCAGCCTGGCCATGTGGACGCCACCTCCAACATATCGGCTACTACTGATCTCGCCAATCATACCATTTTCGATACCATCTCGGTTAGGCTATGTAGAATGGAAATAACCAGAAATACCAGACTGAGGTTAATGTTGGGATCTCACAACGTGATCATTCAAAGGGGCCAAGCCGTCGCAATGTGGTACGGATCGTAAAGTCTGCGGGTACCCGAGAATCCATCTAGGGTAAGTGGTAGGTATGTACCTGATTTACTTTTTGCCTGTTAGTCTCGATCGACTAGCAACGACCAAATATAGCATCCTTTTAACTTCGACTTAGTTAGGAACATAATTATTGAAAAGGAAGAAGAAGGCACGGCACACGGTGTAGGAAATGTACGTAGAAATCTGCCCCATGAGTCTGAGAGCTACGGGATTTCAAAGTCAACAAAACGTGGCCGTCTGTCCCATGCTATCCAGGTCCGGCTGCATTGACAAAATCTGGAATCGTTACTTCAACGGCCGAACTCGCCAAGCCGTCGAGGTCGACCAGCGTGGGGACTACTGAGTAACCTAGCACGAGGTTGGAGCATGAACAGGTTGTGATCTCCTAGAGTGCGGGAACAGGCATTAGCACGACGAAAGACCACTGGTTCCGTTTTCGTGATGCTATCAGGAACGGGAAGGTTACAAGATCCCGGACCGAGCCTAATTCAAGTTGTATTACATATTGAGCCGAAGCTAGGTGGTTGTGGACATGAGAATAGCAACTATATATATACATGCGCACCTTGACACCTTCGTATTGGCGTCCCTATTCAATCTTGGTATTTTCGCGATTGGCAGACATAGTCGTCTCCAAATGGACTCATAGTTGCCTTGCCATTCCATTGGTCAAATCTTCAAGGCTGACCCTACACGTGTCAGCGTCCATCTACATGCCTCTTGTTACTAAAATTGTCACATTAATCTTCTTGATGTTGCATCTTAGAAAGCAATGCATTCGGATTTTAAGTGTCGGAGTGTGATGGCTTCACCAGGAAGAAACCCAGAAAAACTCCATTAGAGTGGATTCTAAAACGCGCCGTTCAAGCATGTTTCAGTGGGCCAGACTTTCTACTCGTCCTATCCGAAGAATCCAAACTATCACGGCCAACAACAACAACAAATGTTTATACCGAGCAAACTTGTGTCTCGGTGGATGATGCTTCATTCGTCTAGGTAGTGCCTCCCGTCCATCCGATCTATTTAGGCACCGCAGTCATATATACCTACAAGCCATTATGCTCACTCCAAATGCCCGCTAGCCATTTGCCATATCCCCCCATATACGCCGTTGAGATGAAATTATCGTAAACCCGGCGAGCAATTCATGTCTCATGCTTATTTATGTGTGAAGGCCCCTTAGTTACCTTGTCCTTAGTACATGACCTGCCGCTGCTGTTGCTGCTGATGATGATACGGCAACGTCGTTGATGCACAGTTTGGACACACACGATTCTCGGTGCAGCGATCATGCTTGGAGCAATGCCATTCGGCACTAGAGCGGCACATTCGACACTCGGGGCAGTGATCCCAGAGGTCCGCCTGTACCCACTGGCTTTGGCAGAAGCTGTACCGAAAGCCATTGAAGTCGTCCGGTGTGGCATTCCCCAGTCCGCCGCGAAGAAGCTGGAACTCAAGCCGTTCTCGCTCATCCTTGCTCTTTTTGCTCTTACCATCACGTGCTCTTTTCCACTGTTCTTCCCATTGTTGAAACGCCTCTGTGTATCCCCGGATCTGTGCCCATGATTCATCGTCTGATAACAACATGTCAACCATCAGGTCGACGTCCAGCTCCTCTACATTAGGTTGATTTCTTAGCCATGTCGCGAAGCACGGATTGGCTCCACATGGCCTCGAGTAGGTGTCACCAGGGCCAAAGAAGGCGGAAAGATCGGTGAAGGGGTTCCCGCAGGCACCCCCACAGGAGCATGCAGGGTTACAGCTAAGACCGTATTTGCTGCACGCGCAGGAAATACAGGCTTTCTTCTTCCCCCGTCCTTTCTTGCAAGAGCAGCTTATCTCCCCTGGCTTTGATTGGTCAGTCGAGGGAGTCGGTATCGAGGATACTGGTCTGGATAGCTCCGGATTGGTGTATATCTACAAAGTGATTTAAGGTTAGAGTGCATGTTTGTCAGGGCAAGGAAAACAAAAGACATTTATGGGGCTTGGGTTCCTACTTCAGCCGATTCGTCTGCCGGTTCTCCCTGGGCGTCTTCATCGTCGTTCTCGGTCAAGTCTTCTGACATGTGACGGGAGACATCGTGGGACTGGGGTGTCGGTAAAGGTGCCGGGCTATATTGTGCAGCCACGCTAGGATCCGGATAAGACGGCGACGCGGTCTGGTATTGGCCGCTATGGGTCGGCGTGTGCGTTGCATACGAGTCCCCGTAAGACGAAAGGCTACTATGCTGTGACTGACTTTGTATCGTAGCGATAGCAGCATTATTCCTCTGCGAGGTTGATTCGAGAATAGATGTGGCTGACGGATGGCTCGTAGAAACGGGCGAGTATGTCATTCTCGCGGCGGTTTGAGGATTGTGCGTATGTGTCTGGGTGTAGGCGCCATTCTGGACACCGCCAAGGGCGGAGGGGGCGTAGTGGCTAGTATGGGGTGACAGCTGAGGACTTGCCTGAGCATGCGTGTACTGGGCGGCATAGGGATTGGTCTGGTGCTGCGGGCTGTACGGAGAGGCGCCGTATGCCGCAGGCGAGGCATTGCTCTGATATCCGCCGGTTCCGTAGCCGTTGTGCTGCGTCGTCACCGGACCGGCCGAGTACGAAGCGTAAGTAACAGCCTGGTGGTGGGCGGAAGGGGCCGCGGCAGGCTGTGTCGCGGCAGCAGCAGCGTAGTGGCCATTACTATAAGCAGCCGAAGTCGACGCGGTCGGGTAGAGGGCGAGGCTGCCGTTGAGGTGGTGTGATGCGTGGGAGGCGTGGGCGAGGTGGTTCTGGTGGTTCTGGTGGTTCGGGTGCTGTCTCAGGGGCGGCGCGGTGGTCTGTGGGATGGCGTTGCTGGACTCTCTCGACGTGTTCGATCGCTGTCGTTTGGTTGGCAGATACGACATGGCAATTGTGCGATCGATCACACAAAGCCTCTCTCTCTCTCCAGGTTGGGACGTGACGTGACGGGACGGGACGGGTCCGGGTCAGGTCGGGGGCAGGTCAGAGGTTAGGTCACCGCCTTGGAGATACACCTCGATGGCCCTTCTATATTCCGTTGGTACCGGTAGGTTGGTTGGTTCTGCTGGTGCTGGTGCTGGTGCTGGTAGTGGTAGTGGTGCTGCTGGCTGGCTGCACACTGCTGCACTGCTGCTGCTGCTGCTGCTGCTGCTAAACTGCTGCGTTGTCGTCCAACACTTATACTTCGGCTGCTCTACATCCGCATCAGTTGGCTGCAACAACAACTCTTTCTATCTCTATCTCTCCCTCTTTTTCTTTCTTTCCCTCTTGCTCCGGCGTGCTGGATAATAATAGTCCGGGCTCTTCCCAATTGACCAAGCCCCGTGCTGTTGAATTATGTGTCGTGTGTCGCGAGGGCTGTCGGCCGAGGGCAGATCTGTGCTGGCTGGAAAATTATTTTTTTTTTTTTCAATCGAACGTCTCAAGAGTTGCGCGTTCGTTACGAGAGGGAAAAAAAAATGTGGCTTCCTGGCTTCCTGGCGCCCCGCGCTAAGGAAAAGGCGGCCGTTAATTGCCTTGGTAGGTAGGTCACAGTACCGGTGGACAGACCTGTCCTGCCCGGAACAGGCAATTTTACCAGCGTAGATCTGGGTCGCTCGTGCCATTGTTACGCTGTGGCTGGTGGACGGACCGATGGTAGGCCGCGAGAACAGTGGATATTAGCGTCCTGTCAGATCTGCCAGATCCCCTATTGGCCCTGGCGAGCCCTGGGCAGGCCTGCCAGCATCGCCGCCTCGTCTAGGGCTTGTTCAGGGGGTCCCGGTGAGTAGCGTATGCACTACCACAGGCACCTAGCTGCATGCCGAGAATAAGGGGTTGATGCGAGAGTCCCTTAGCCCTTAGCAAACCTGCAACCTCCTTGCTTAAAGCACTAAGGTACACGAACTCCCTATTACCTGCCGTAGCCTGTAGATGATACATGTTAGGCAGAGCACGTATAGAGGTATGCATGATTCAAGGAATGATTTCTTCATTGTCATCAACCTACTATACTCCACTAAGCAGGTATGAAAAACATGACCAATATCGAACGTTATGATTCATCACGAAATCAGAAATCATCCAATATACGGATGCGTTCGGATTGGTTCCCCAGGAATACACCAGCTTTGTTCGTTGATTGTTACAGCATATCCTACATGTTTTTCTCTTTTCTCTCCTTATAAATCTCCCTTACATGGGACCAAGAAGCGTACCTACACTACCTAGGTAACAACTGACCTCCGAAACATAGCTGGGATCCGCCTGCATATACCACGCAATCAGATTTTCTTTGATTTCGGTTCCGAAATCGGCTAGAATATGCAGCATTTGCGAGTAATTAGGTAGGCAATCAGAACATGAACTCACGAGAATCCAAATCTACGATCCCATTCACGATCTGATATCCTAACCACACTAGGGAGAACACGGCAAGATGGTAATCGTTGCAGACATAGGATAGTGTATTGTATGTATGTAGGCATCGGTAGGTAGTAAGGTCGGTAGTACACTAGGTAGGTAGGTCGTATACAGGCGCTTGGCACGAACTTACCCGCGATCGAACCAGGGCGGCGGGTGTACGCAAGTCAGCCCCTCCAAGAGTGTAGTGTAGTACCGATGTAACTGCATTAACCAGTACAGGTTAATGAAAATTCTCGAAGAATAAAGTATCTGCCTCCTCCGCAAGTGTGACGTCCACACCGACTTGTTCAATGGTGCTCGCCGGTGAACCAAGGGCGGCGATTCACTTTCAGCTTGCTTGTGTGATCTCCTATGTAAGCCCACGATAATGATGGCCTCTTATCAGATCATCCTCAGAAAATTTCGCGTGCCGTGATGATCCTCATAAACATGCTTCGGAACCCGAAAGGTCTGAGATACAAATCGGATGTCAACAAATAAAGACCGTGGCTTGGTGTTGCTATCGTTATCTGAAGTGCGTTTTCACGCTATTTTTGTTTTTTTGTTCTTTTTTATGTGCCTATGTATACATACAGATTAGCCAACGATTGGTTTTGAGTCATGGCTATTCAATCGGAGTTGTAAGACAGGAGGCAAGTCGAAATGAAAGGTCAATAACACAAAAGGGAGTAAATCCTTATTATAATGATTACTCATCCCTTAGAAAGTCAAGGGGGCGTTTTAGACAAGACCCGAATCTGCATCAGAACAGCAAACTCGAGGCAATAAACAGGCATTAACAGGTAGGCAGGCATTATACGGGTTATTGCCACCCTGAAAAGCTGGAACATCAGGCATGACCTTAATTAAGCTCACATTAGCTCTAGAAACTTCTCATGGACCTAAGCTCTCTTTTCGCCATCGGGTATCCATCACTTCATTCTTAGGAAGCCCCTGATCAGTTGTGACAAAACGCCCGATTGCTGTTAGCCTTCAGTGTCGCTTTCTGCTGCTTCCCAGTACGCCAGCGCATAAAGTCGCAGCAGATGGGGAAGAGCGCTGTATTGATGACGGTCCAGGCCATGAGCACGCCAATGTTGAACACGATCTCCGATTTGAGGTCAAAGATGATCTGTCTTGAGGCCTGCACGACGTGCCGCAGTGGCCAGGCGCGCCCCCAGCAGAAAAACGCGGGCGCGAGCTCGATGGTGTAGAAGGCCGTCGAGACGTTCGTGATCGTCCAGAATATGAGCCATAGAGGAGCCCAACGCTGTCCCAGAATCATGACCGCATTCTCGCTGGCAAGCCCCAGCGCTACTATGCCGAGAAAGTTGACCATCCAGTAGGCGATGAAGGATCCCGCCCCGTACGCTGTTGCGTTTGTGGTTACTTCTATTGCGGATCCTGAGGGTTGCCATAGTGGCACTCCAAAGGCGACACATACTAACGAGTATGTTAGTGATAAGGATAGGTATAAGACCACTGTGGCGATCCAACGCCATACTATCAGATGCCAAAAGTGTAGTCGTGGCTGCCCTTGGGGTTGTATGTATTTCTGGTTCCGAGGACGGTTAGCATCGTCTGCATCTAAACTGTCTTATTATATCCAGGTCGGGAGAAAGAGAAGTATAGAAGACATACATTATGTATGGGTCCTAAGAATGAGAATGCGAAGAACGATGCGATGATTAGGTAGATTAGCCCGATTGTCACTGCCGGGGGAGCAGTCGAGGGCTCAAAAGGCCGGAGGTCAATCTTGACTACGGAACCTAGAAGTCAGCTATCGCCACCCAACGATTAATTTGAAACATAGGTATTTCGGAAGAGTTGCAATTGCATTCTCGAAGTGTTTGGAACGAGGAAATAACGGCGAGAACTACTTACGAGGAACAACACCAGGGCTTACAGCAGCCGAGGCCTCCGCCATAACCAGAGGCGAAAAAGACGAGTTGGTAAGAAGCATCTTACTCCAGGCAGCGCCAAACCGAGTCACGAACTGGGCCATGAGAATCTGCAGCTGGGGCACAATGTAATTATTCGTCGTGCTCTCCTGACGCGCGGTCTGGATGATATACTGGACGGCCCCGGTGGGATCATACGCGGAATCACCGTTCATAACAGCATGGAGCAGCGCCGACGTCGCGTTGGGATTGATGACGACCGCGGCCCAGGCATCCCAGTTATAGACGGCCCTGCGCACGGCCATCGGGCTGTATTGGTACTCGACTGGGGGGACGACGCGGTAGCCAAGCGATTGGTGCTGTGGCGACGAGTACATCGTCCACGTCAGGTTCGTGATCATCGGGCCTACGATCGCCTCGACCTTGTTGTACGGCGCGACTTGGCTGTCGAAGTCGACGACGTGCACCTCTAGGCTACGCAAGTTGTCCTGCACATTGGAGAACACCGCCCAGTACATTGACAGAACGGCAAACATGAACGCCATGAGGGTGAAGACTTATAGATTCTGTTAACGCCGAATCTCTTGTTAGGTTCTGGAGACACTTACTTGTTCTAACCCAAAAGATAAGGACATGTTTCCTTACTTTGCTCATCTTAGGATGCCAGAACCCGACACTCTGATGAGGCTGCTCGTACCCCCCTCTCACCCGGAACATGGCCGTAGTCCTGTGAATTATACTTGTTGATTGAACCATACTCGTATGGGCCGACGGTGTTTTGAGTGCCAGTGTCTTGCATACTAGGTATCTTGGACCTTAGCAGTTCGTCTTAGGAACGCAATGCACTGCGGCCGCTTCACGAAAGACTAGAAGAGCCGGATCAGGAATACTAGAAACCGTCCATTCCCAAATCATAGCGAGGACAATGAAAACACGCTGGTCGAGCATTTTCAGATATAAGTACCTAACCTTTGGAAGCAGAAGCATTGCGGACCCCTAGATAACCTGCCAGTCCGGTAGGAATTTAACAAAGCATCAAGCCGGCACATCACTAAATTCATGTAAATTTTAACTTTGGGGGTGTTCAATATGTATCTAGATCTGTACCTGCCAGGAAAGTGGCAGATGTCGTCGTCATTAGAGTTCAGCAGACAGTATGCGGCCGCCAACAACGAGCGTCCTATAGCCACGGAATCTTCGCCCGCTACACCTCACTCAATGTCTAAAGACCGATATCACTCTCGAAAGCTAAACAATCACCGACGTTCTGCATACTGCATAGCGACCACTCTGCATTCTCTATCGACGGGTGCTAGGACCCTTAAGACAAATAACAAGAAACTCCGGCCAAACACCTCACCAAGAGAAGGCGCTACTATCGAGGAAGATCGTATTGGAGATTTGAAATGATTTCTCGGCCCGGCGTCGTCGTCACGTCTTTCAATGTATAGAGAGTTATGATGATCCTTGTCCTGGGCTTTCTATTATGGCCTAGATCAGGAACCTCGTAAAGATATTCATGATATGAGCTTCATTATATGCTCTTCTCTTCTCCCAGGTAAGGAGAAGCAGGGTTGACGCCAGGACATCTTAAGAGTAATAGTTAGCTTTAAAGCTAATAATTTCCTTCGTTGTACCAATGATGGTTGTGTCCCGAAGGACATGGGTGCAATTCTTATCTGGGCCTATGGGTTCTCTAGGTTCCACATTCTACCTCTACATCGTAGAAAATGTTGGTACATGCACCTAAACATTGTGCATGATATTTGATAAGTTGCCATCTTCTTTGAAGTAATTGTTTTCAATGGGCAGGGCAGATAAACATAGTCTCCAATAGACGCCTCTGTTCTCTATATTCCCCAATAGCTTTAACACAGATTATTCCATCACAATCCAATGTTGGTTCAACGCCAATCACCGATGTTAAAATAGTAGCGTAAGATCAGACAAGAATGAAGATAGGAACAAGGTAGTCTTCTTCATTGACCTTTCACTATGTCTATAGCCGACTATGTACTTCTAATCTACCTGACATCATCGCACACGCGATAATGCGCTTAATACTCTGGACTCTTGACCAAGCCCACAGTGGCGGCGATCACCCTGATGCCACATTATTCCTAGTGTAACCCCCCTTCTGGGTTCCATCTATTCGTTCAAAACTGTAAATACTTATACTCAACATTTCTTTTATACAGGCATTCTTGACACCGGGCTGTCCCAGAGATACTGCTGTTGCCCCCTAACGCTTCCTAATTCGCTTTCTTCGCACGCACTATATGCAACTGCCAAAACTTGATGAATTGACACATGAGACTCGCACTCCCCGAACGCCGAACTCCGAACTGTCAACTGCGACCCTAATCCGTACTATAGAAAATGTAACATGAACTTGACATAAACGAATTGATTTACAATCCAGTGTCTAGCCGTTCCAGCCTGGAAAAGGTAGCTGCTAGGTCAGCCGCGAGACGCTCCACACGCCTTGCAGCCATACTAGCTACCTTCTCGTCTTCTGAAGAATCGACTAGCTCATAACGGGCAAATGCCTTCTCTGGCTCAATACCGCGGAAAATATCGATGGCGGAAAGCCGATCGGTATCAAGCTCACGGGGTTGTTGTGAGGGGGTAGAGTGGTCATCATCGTCGAAAATATCACCGTCAAGATTTGGCAAGGATTTCTCGGCGGTGACAGGTTCTGTATCTACCTCAACTTGTAGTGTCTCAACCATGGGGGGGATGGGAGCCTCGAGAGATGGGACATCAATCTTCTCGCTATCTGATATAGCAGACTCGCCTACGAAGTTAGATGACTTTCCCATTAAAGCCTCGGTGCTGATTTCGGGAAGCTCTGGTGTTTCAAGAACGGTGAAGACTCGAGGTTGATAAAACATGCCCTCAGTATTCAAGTTCATTGGGAAGTCCAAATTGTGTTCTGGTATCATAACCATCCCGATTTGGTGCTGTTGTCCCATGTTTATGGAATTATATGGGTTAGGATCCTTTGGCACATGTGTAGGCTCAGGCTGTCTCTGTTCTACCTGGGGTTGTGCTTGAGGAAGAGCAGACGGATTCGAACTGAGTTCGTTCAGGAAAGTTGAGAACGATGAGGATGATAGAAGCATCCGCGTAAGCTCAGACAAGCGTTTGTTCTCTTCCGCAAGAGCTCGGTTCTCGGCGCGGAGGTCGTTGTTCTCCGTGACTTTAGTAGCAATTTCAGTCTCGAGCTGAGTAATGTATTCTATATGAACAGTTAGCCGCGTAATCTTGCCGTCTTGTCGATAGTTCACTAGCCTTTTCTCCGCGAGCGGAATGCGCGAGCGGAAACTTTGTTCCGAAGCTGACGTCGTTCCTTGCTGCTGAGCTTCTTGCCTTCTTCACTAGCAAGCAAACGCTCATCCTCGTCCATCTCATCCTCCTCTTTCTTGGCACGAGTGATTTGAAGGAGCGGCGAGTTGTCCTCCGTCTCCGCCGTGCTCGCTTTTGACCTCATCGAGTTGAGCAGTTGGGTGATCTTCTGCTCAACAATCGGGTCTGCTGGTTCGGCCACCTTTGGTCGAGATGACTTATTATGTTGTTGCTGTTGTTGCTGTCGGCGATGCTGACCTTGTTGGCGTTGAGCCAGTTCTTGCTGCTGCTGCCGCACCTGCTGTGCTTGGGCCTTGGCTAGGGCGGCGCGCTGGTGCATACCGGGATACATCCTTCCAACAGTGCTGGCAGTTGTGGGAGATGGTGAGGTGAGAGAGTGTGGGTTGATGTTCGGCGTAGAGGGGAAAAAGAAGGAGTCGGCTGGTGACGAGTCGAAATCAAGGTCCATAGTTGTGGACGGCGTCATTGTGTTCTGAGTCGAGTTGAAATCAAACAACTCCTCACCGGGATTGATATACTCAAGGTTGTACCCGGGAATCTGAACGTGGCCCTCGTTGATAGCGAGGGTATTGGCCAGAGCACCGGGGACAAAGGGTGTCTGCTGTTTATACTGGTCGTATTGGTGGCTCGGGCCGGAGAGCATCTGGTTTGTCGGCATAGTCGCGGGGGTCGTTGCGATGCTGGCCGTTGATCGGGTGAATTGCATTTTGTTCGTCGCAGAGGGCGACAGTGACGGCGACTGGTATGACATCCCGTCGTACTCGGATAAGTCCAAGAGTTCAAGAGGATCGCCTGGCGACGACCCCGTCGACGCGGATTGTTGACTCGGAGCTGCCATAAGTAATGGACGATGGACGACGGCAACGATGATGTTCGTCGGCCGTAGCGTATCGCAAAGAAATGAGCGATGCTTGTTTGGTGCCTCGGCTCGAACGGTTGCAGTTGTTATGGTAATTGTTGCTGTTAGCGGTATAGAGGCCCTCGTGGTAGGCTTGGTGATGATATGACGTTGGTGTATGCTGCTTGGTGTATGCTAAATTGTTGACTTGTAAAAGGGAAAGAAGATCGAAAACTCTAGGACACGCAGATCGTTCGGGGGTTGCGTGTTAAAGAACAACTAGTGTCGGACAGTAGAACGCTGCGACGGAGAAAGATCAGGGCACAGGAGGAGACTGCGAGACTGACTGGGTGCTGCGTGGGTGCTGCGTGGGTGCTGTGTGGGTGCTGTGTGGGTGTTGTGTGGGTGTTGTGTGGGTAGTAGGCGCAGGCAGGCATTTGGCAGGCATTTACCATGGACCACTCACGACCAAACTAGACCCGACCTTGAAGGGTACAAGCTATCTGGATGTCTGGGTGGCTTGGCGCTTCTCTCTGTCGGGACTTGGACAGGACTTGGTGACAGGGATTAGAAAAAGGCCGCGTCAGCTCTTGAGAGAGGGGCCGAGATGGACTACCTATCTAGGCAGCTTCTGCACTGGCTATGCACTGGCTAAGCACTGGCTAAAAGAGGCCAGGGTCCAAAAGAGTTGCTTGCTCACTTCGATAATTGCAAGTAGGCAACAATATGCCTCCATTGGAAACGTTGAAACATGGAACCTATCTTGGAAATCTGTATCACTCAGGTGTTTAAACATTCTCTTGTTTAAATAAATATAGTTTGAAAAAAATGAAAAACTTTATTTAAAAGTTAATGAAACTTTTAACTCGGCATTGAAAAGCTATGACCCGATAGAATTTCTATAAACTGTCGTTCAAGTTCCTAACTTGGCGAGTGCAGCAAATTCTGGTGTAGAATGGAACCTTCCAGGTACCCTTGTAGGCGGTATACCGTGACCCGAATCGATGCATATTCGTCGAAAGCCAAATAGATCCGGGTGACATACCAAGTAGGCTGGCACATGTAGCCAGGGATGACGAAGCCAGTTCCTCTCCGAGCCCTGCTATCCAATAGCCATCTCCCTTCTTTGTGATAATGAAGAGCATGCCTCAGGTTACCATACCTACTAATGAGGGCGGTGTGAATGATGACGATGCGTTGCTCCAACAAAATGGACTACTAAGTATGACTACGAGTACGACAACGACGACAATTACAGCAACGAGGTATAGATCGATTGAAACATTGTAGGTATTGACCCGATTCAAGAATACCGTTTTTGTGGGAGAGGAACATTGAGCGGGTGTACTTCACATGTAGCCCCCGTGAGGTGTGCTCTTACTACGTATACACTCTCCTTCGTACCTCAATACCTAAACCTCTCATCTATGTAATAGTCCGCACGAGGTACTCGTATACTTTACAGAGGCGTGGTTTGAATAATAGTACAAGGTGTTTAGGTATCGAGAACTTGCTAGAAATAGTAATTGGGGTATACCGTAAGCGGTCGGACGCTTTCTGGGGAAGTCAACTGCACAGAGATCAGCAGTATCGGGTGTTGGTGCGCTTCTGTTGTATCAGTAAGTGCTTGACGATCAATTATATGCAGTAGTACAGGCACAATCCTCCCACATTCCGTTCAAGTTTCAATTCCACTGGCGAGACTGGTACTCTATGTGGTATAATATCCACCTTGGGTAGTGCTGCCCACTACACTATATTATAAGAGGCATATTAATGGATATGGTACACTTTGTATTCACTATACTTAGTATACCTTGCTACCGGTTCATGTACACTAGTATGGATTTGTCGGCATTGCGACTTACTCAGTAGAATATTCTTCATGCGATGGAGCTCTGCCTTAGATAATACAATGTAGGGTAGAAAGAACCTACCGAGCCCTACTTCAATAACCCCCTGTAGAAATATCGTGCTGTGGTTTGCTGTTAAATGGCAGCCTGGAAAATAATCGGGGTACGGAGTAAAGGGCCACCATTACATATCACCTAAGGTTTAGTCTAGCCACCAAGAGACATAAATGCGTAGAATGGTCCAACCGGATCTGCTCGGCTTTTTTCACAGCCACCACCTGCTTACTTATACAGTTGCGGTATTCACAAACTATCGATACTACTGGCGAGGTGAGATAATGTAGGGTAGGTACTGTACTTACAGTAATTGGTTGAACAGTATTGCACAAGATCGGTCAACTTGGCGCCGCGGGTCCCGGCCAAAATACTCCCCGCGAAGGACAGCACGGCGGCGTCGAGCGCCGATCCAATGATGATGGCGGAAAAGACGGCTCTTTAAATCACGGATTCCGAACGACTGGGAAACAGCTTTCAGCGAGTGTGCAACTCTAAGCTTCGTAGCCCGTAGCCCGAAGCCTACAGGATACATACTTAGTACAGGATGCTTCGTTCGCTCGCCCGCTCGGACCTGTAATCTCGCCCACATCTCTTTGCGACGCTACACTAGCGAAGAACAGGTGCAACCCTTGAAACATGTGAAACCATGTGCAGTGGTCGAGCTAGGCAGTGGATGTTAAAGTAAAACACAGTTTGGTCTGATTTATCGGGGCAAATCATCTCTGGCTTGTGATGTGATGTGGGCAGACGATCATGCCGATGGACATCAAGAGAGAGTCTCGCTCAGTTTCAGGACGGGAGCCGCCCGGCGGGTCTTGACTATGTACTTCAGAGCCCACTTCTTCAACGGACAGAAAAAACGGGGTCGGAAATTATTAGTCCCCGCTCTCGAGTCGCCCTTAGTTCGGTCTAGCGGCTTCTTCGTGGCGGTGCAAGGAGGCGACCGTGTCTGATTGGACCAACTTCTGCCGGGGGCTTATGCAATTTGTGGCTCGGTTCAGCTCGACAGGGGCCTCTCTCAAAAGCGAAGGCATTGGTGGATAGAATAGGGGATGGATAGCTCCAGGAAAAAAACAAAAACAAAAACACATAACGTAATCAGCAGCATTGAAGAGTTGATGGATTGCGGAAATGAGGCCAGTATCAAAAAACCGACGCAGACAATAGTAAATTACCCTACTACCCTAAATTGATTTCGAGGCTGCTTAGCTGCACTACTACGTGCCTGCCTAGGTACTTATGCAGCATAGCCTTACTTGGCGTTTAATCATTGATTTAGGGGAACCGATGGTATTTACTAAATTCGCCGGTGAAGTCAACACGAAGTTTCACTGGGGCCGGATAGCTCATAGTATAGAATAATCTTGCTATCCATGAGGTCACTAGCACCACAAGAGTACTACGTACAAACCGCGTCTAGGGAACCGGATGAACAGAGCTTTAGGTAACCTATAATTCGTGACAAGAATATACATGGCAGTGAGGCTCTAGCAACTAGAATTTGTACGAGGGCGGACACGGGAACAAGAACGTAGCATCGATAGATGAACTCCTAATAGTCTACGGGAACTACCTATTGTAAGTATTGTATTAACTGTAATGGGGTTAAGTATAGTCAGACTAGAGTTCTGTCGACCGCACGTATGGATAGACAAATCGGGACATGTACTGCGAAGGCAGTGCTCTCTTCCTTAGAGATATGACAGCGCCACCCTGTCATAACTCAATTCGTGATGGGTGAAAGCTCCGGGAGAGGCCTCCCGCATAGCGTGCACTTCGCGTCGAGAGCCGGCTGGCCCTAAAGCTACACTGAAAGCTCCATTTCATGCACGGCTGAGTACAACGTTCGGGGATAAGTTGGCATTGTCGTGAACGCGTATTTCCATTGTGTCTATATGTTGCATACCCAGTACGATACGTACGGTTTGCCTCTCGCCTAATCAATTTGATGCATAATTCCAGGATACGTTATTCGTAGTAGTCTCATTCCCTTGTCCCCCACGAAGATGGCTCTCAGGTCGCAAACGAATCTCGGGTTCCCCATTATCTTGGAGTTACGGGTCTGAAAGGAGAACTAGAGACCCTGCGTTACTAGACCTTTATTATTGATAATAGTTAACTATAACTATACACATATAAACAAAGACAACGATTCTAGTCTCAGCTTTCGGTTTCAGTAGGGGATCGGCTTTAAGTTTATTTTTAGCAAACTGCCACCTCGGCACGTGAGACGACATACCCATTTGTGAACGATTTCAATGCCAAAAAAAGGCCCCAATCTACGTAAAACAATTGTTTCAATATATAATAGTTAAGGTAAATTAGACATGTCTATAGTAGTGGATGAGCCTATTAGTGATGTATTGTCTATTTACCCCCCAGGTATATCGAAACCTACATTTAGTTTCATATGTAGAATGTATAACATGAGCACACTATTTCAACGCCAATCATATAATCCAAGCATGCTTTAAGAGGCTCTTACAGCTCATCTATACTCTTTTTCATCAGTGTTACGTAGTCTCTTCCGGCACCATGCCACGTTCATGCAAAACCGGCCCTGTCAATTGCAACCACCTTCGCCGGTTCCGACACCGTTCCATTGACTGGGCTAGTCACGGTAGCCCCCGTGACCGCGTAGACAATATTCGTATCTTTCTCCGTCCGACCTAGTGCCAAAGCTGTAACTCCCGCGACAGTGAGCTCCGTAGCTTTGCCGGCGACAACGACACTCCCAGTACCCTCTTTCGCAACCACTACGGTATTCCCTGAGTTGGTGGCGCCCCAGTACTTCCCTTCCTCATCGATGAGAAAATCATCCACAAAGGGGACATCGAGCTTGGCAACCCGCTCAGCTTTAGCATCCTTAGCTGCGACACCACGCTTGTCGATGGGCAATCGGAAGATGGAAGCAAGGTTACTATTGCTGAAATATAGATATTCGCCGCGAATCTTCAAGCCATTGACACCCAAGGGGACGCTGGCATTAGCCACCCCTTTCATCTCTGGAACTTCAGCTGCTGTCTCGTACTCGCCAGTCTTTACGTCCACCCGCCAAACTAGATTGAGCGCGTTGTCCGCAACTAGGATAGCAGATGACGAACAGCTAGTCACGGTAGCCGCGCCGTTGAAAATTCCCGCTTCAGGTATGTTAACGATAAGTCGAGTTTTCGGCTCTGATCCTGTAACGTCGACTTCCCAGACTGACATGCTTCCCGGGACCGCTACAACATACCAAGTTAGTGTATTAGAAGCGAAAGTCACGCTAGACAAGTCTTCTATTATCACCGAAGAAAACGAATCCAGGAAATGATTATGGGGAAATACTCACGCACGGCAAGGTCACCGAACAACCCACCCACGACAGCGAACACGTCGGGGGCCGTCTCAGTGATACCCAGCAGACCGGTAGCATTTTCAATGTTAATTATAGACGACTTCGGCGAGCCGGACAATGGTTGTTGGATGGAGTAGACAGAGGCGTTAGGTGACAACATGGTCACGAGAAGATCACCATTTTGACGGACCGCAATATTTTCAAACCAGCTTGTTGGGGGGTTGTCGCTAAGTTGGAATATTGTGTGGGCTGGGAGTGGTAACTTTGCTGTGTGAATCGCCGGTGTTGGTGTAGCAAAGATAGTGGTGCTGGCAAAAGCCAGCAAAGTCCATATAGAGGCATGCATCGCGGTCTAAACTTTGAATTGTGAAAACTGGATACCTAGAAAGCTGCTGGGCTAGTATTCGCTTTAGGAGCATTTCTCTAGCATTTATAATTTGATTAAAGCGTCTCATGTCTTTCAACCAGTATGTGCTTGCACCAGCTCTAACGTAGTCACTCGGGTTGCTGACGGTGAACAGTCATACCGGTAAAAGCCACCCGGATTACTGGACCCATCGAACATAATAATAGTATTGTCATCTTGATCCTGTTAGCTGATTAAGAAAGCACCAGTAGCGCCTGCTAAGAGTCGTCTCTCATTTAAGGTACGAACGAGGGAATGCGTTGCTGAGAATCTAGTATTATTAGAAAAAAAAAATTGACGAAAAATGTAGTAGGATAGCTGTAAGCAGGACTATTCTATGTCAGGATTAGTCGGGTTTAAACCAATTGGAGCCAGTGGAGATGAATGAGAGAGGCCATGTCATACCGATCAGATAGGGGGGGTTTCATCCATCCCATTTCGATAATCTCCTAACCTTGAATTTTTATACAGCAGTCTTCTCTCTCGTCGCTGATGTTTTGTATACTGTTTGCAGCCTCTTCTTTGCTTCTAGGCTGGCTTTACGTGGGTTGTCAGACTTAAAAATGCTAATTAAAGTTAGTCTTGGCGCAGAACAGCGTGATTTGGAAGAATAGTAAGGACAAAATCTCGAAACAGTAAGAGAATATCGTTCATCAAGAGGGCATCAACAGTCTTCTTGGGAAGGATAAAAGAGACATACTCATCCAGTTCCTCGAGCGTCAGGCCTTTCGTCTCAACGAAGAAGAAATATATGAAGGTGAATTCAAAAGTATCCCAAAACGCGAAGAATACGTAAAACCAGTATCCGATCTATTTACGAGGGTAAGTTCACTGAGATTTGACGAAGTATCTGGGCACACTCACGCTTGATAAAGCAATAGGGGCCACAAACGTATTTAAGAAGCCCGCCGCGCCCGATGTAATCTTATAAGCGCCCATTGCCTTCGCTCGCATTCTATTCGAAACAACTTCGGCAGGATACACCGGCTGCATAGGAGTGAAGGCTTATAAAGTTAGCAGGGTCAAAGGTGAGGATAGGCAAGCATAGACCAACCTCCCGAGAAGATAGCACCAAATACGAATATGAATACAATAGATAGAGTCGCTCCGGCATTGTTGTTATATTCAATCTTGCCAGCACTCCCGGCCGCTACCAGTGCAAGACAAATCGCCATGCCAAATGTACTCCCCATTAGCATCTACGAATTCAGAGAGTTAGTAGACAGTTCTCCGAGTAAAAATCATATGAAAATTTCTGAATGTGACCTGAGTTAGGAAGCCAAGATGCCTCAAAGAGCGGCTTAGACGCCAGTGACTTATTAAGGGGCGACAAAGCCCTCTTGAGACCACCTACCTTCCGACGACCAACGACATCATGTAAGCGAGCACCGCATGTAGAGAAGATCCAACCAATGGCTGAATAGATGATATTCAATATCTGTGCACGGAAAGTATTTCATGTTAACAGAATTTCTACATTGAAAAGTTGCACAGAGTAATATTGAGAAAGATGGACAGAAAATGGGGTTCATTCTTATGGCCTTACCAGCTTGGTATTTGTGTCCGTAACGCCAATTGCGTCTAGCATTACCGGAAGGTAGTATGATATAATGCTATACTCATTGTTCAGTTCCATGTAATGAAAAGGTAAGGATTAGCCCTGGAGGACTTACTTATTCCCGCTAAACTGAGCAAACCATGAAAACACCATGTTAAGCATTAGCCTGTAACGACTTGATCTAGTCTCGACAAGCACCTTTAAGTCAAACAAATCTTTCCATGTGGCTTTACTAGTTCCCTGCACACTGTAAAGCATCTCTTTCATCTGCAATTCTACTAGAGGATGGTCAGGGTCGCCATTGGTATGATATTTAGTGATAATCTGTCTTGCCTCCTCGTGCTTGTCGATGAGAATGAGATAACGAGGTGATTCCGGAAAGAACTTGATGACTAAGAGAACCAAACCAGCACATACAGCCTGGAGCCAGATGGGAATGCGCCAGTCGAGGTCTCCTTGACCTGCAAGATATTTATGGCAGCCATAGACAGAAGATGTTGCCAAGATGGACCCAACATAGTAGAAGGTGTTGAATGTTCCAGCAATTGTTCCTCGATAAGCAGCAGGCGAGATCTCTACCAGATATAGTGGTGCTGCGGTTGTAGTTAGGGTCGCAAAGAATGAGAGCAAAAACCTCCCTCCAATGAATGTAGGCAGGTTCGTCGCCAGACCTGTGATGATAGTCCCAATAATAACACCAAGGCAGCCGAAGAAGATGTGCCAGATTCGACCATACCAGTCTATCAACCACACGAACAGAGCGCCAGCAATTTGTCCAACCTAATTATCCATCAGCCGTTGCATGTATTTCACCCGTCTTTACTGCCGTAATACGTACTTGGAAGATGGCAAAGACAATTCCCGTCGACGCATTTCCAGTAGCCGGCAATCCAAAATACTCTGTGTAATTAGGCAACGCCTGCGACATCATATTAGCGTATAAGAGACACTTAAGGACCACGAGAATAGTCATTGAAAGCTCGGGGGATTGGCAAATGAGCACTGACATTGATCGATCCCATGAGCGAGCTGTCGAATCCTGTTTCAATGTTAGGCGTGTATGTTGAAATGCTGACTTAGTACTAACCACTCATAGTGGAACAAAGGAAAATGGTTGCCGCGAGACAATACAGTCTGATATAGCCTGGCCCTCGTGGATTCGGTCTATTAGTAGCCATAATGGCAGCATAGTTCTCTAGAGTCGGGCCAACATCATCAAGGGGTTCAGAATCGCCGAGCGGCTTTTCCAGTTCAGTTTCTCGTTTAGCCAGACCATCCTCGAGTTGTTCCCCTTCTGTGGGATTAGTATTAGGATTGGTATTGTTGTTTGCCATGATTGAGATCGGGATCATCTAGCTGTGAATGCTATGTTTATGCGTAGGTTAATCTATCATGTCAGAGTGTGTTAGTTCGAAGATAACCTTTTGACTTTCTTACACCTATGTATCTTCTCTTAGCGGGGTATAATGAGCAGGTTAGTATGAATACCAATGGTTCGGCGTGTACAGCCAAACGAGCAATGATTTGCCGTCGGCATCGCAATAAGGCATTTGGCGATAGCAAACTAAGACCGAGAGTTGGGGTAGTGCATGGTAACACTACAAGGTACCCCGCGTTAAAGAGGGCTACCATAAAGCATATACAAACATTAGCACTGATACACGGAATAATTCACGTCATACAATGCTTATAGCTCGGTGTTTAACCGTGCTCGAAGGTAGACGGGACCCGGTCTACCTCAGTAGTCTAGTAGGCTACATACGTGGCGCTGAGATTGAGTAGACAAGCTCTATTATCTTCTCCTTTGTCATCCCATTGAGGGATTCGAATCCAATAGGAAAGAATAAGATCACCTACTGCAGCTGCCGACTTTTTCCGACCGAAAAGCGTGTGGTCCTCTTGACAAGCCTGCCGTAGATAACGGCTAAAGCGAATTTGTTCTGTGGCAGCGGCTAGTTACACGCATGGCTTTTGTTGTTGATTAATGGTCCACAACAGATCTTTGTGCTGATTACCTGGGATAGTAATAGGCTTGTCATCATCGTAATGACTGTGGCGTACATTTCACTGTGGTATTGGAAGCATGAATTTCGAAATGATTTTCACTAGAAATAAGCACTGAAGCAAGAAGCCTAGTGATATTTACTTTAGAAGACCATACCCTTGACTTGTGCGACTTTCCTAACGTCGATATTTCTTATCAGCAGCATCCAGATCAGACCTAGACCCATGACTCCAGTTCCGGCAGCAAGCATCCTAGTTTGGGCGTAGGCATAGGCGTTCTGAATTGCCAATCGCGTAGCACTCCCGACGGGGTAACTTAGCTGTGTAGTCAAATCTCCATAGATATCAGCTAGATCTGGGAGGGACGAAGCTGGAAGATTTCTCTCAAGTGCCTGCTCGAAAGTGTTGGTCCAAATAGCACCGGAAATCGTAGCGCCTAGAGACCCTCCTACAGTGCCGACGACATATAGTAAGCTGAGAGCTGAGGCAACTTGTTGATGCTCGACTGCGGCAAGAATGGCCAGCTGCTCGACGATGATGAAGACACTTCCTCCGATGGAAATAAGAACTTCACAGAACACTAGATAACCGACCGACTGATTGGGACGCCGGAAGTAGATCATTAGCCCCTGAGCAAAGATGTAAAGCGGCACAGCTATATATAGAAGCCACTTGAAGCGACCGGTCCTGCGAATCAGATAGCCGACGAAGAAAAGAAGTAGGCCAGAAACAACATTAAAAGTATTATTGACGTAGCCAGCCTCAGCGATTCCAAGATCATTGACTACCTGGAGGAACGACGTGAAGTAATTATTCCAGCAGTAGTACGAGATTTGGTATGTTGCATCTAGAGCGCAAGCGCCGATGACTGTCCGGTCAGAAAGGAGTTTGGAATCGAACATGGGAGTCGGAGCAAGCAGCGCCTCATAAAAGCCGAAGATAGCAATAACCACAAGTCCAGTTATGATCATTGCGATGATGTAGGCTGTGCCCCATCCATAAGGTGCATCGGAAGCAATATCAAAGGGAAGGAGGAATACGACAAGTCCGGTGGAAAACAAGACGACGCCAACGACTAGGTCTCGTTAGAGTTTGGAAAAGGGAGATGTTTCAGAGGCGCATCCAACTTACGGTCAAATTCCATGATATAATACCAAATTGTTTGGAGTATTGTTCGATTGTTCTTCTTTTCAACCAGAGTGCCTTGTATTTTGGCTTTACGAATGTTGAACTTCAAAATGAAGTATAAAGGAGCAGACACAATGGGAAAGATAATAGAAAAGGCACCGAAGCCCCAGCGCCAGCCGACGTTGGCGTAGAATTCTGACGATGCCTTCGGTCCGGCGAATGCTGTGATGATGTAAGGGGAAGACGTGAAAGCGTAAGCTAATCCTCGATTTTTCAGCTTAGAGGCGTCGGCGGTAAGAACATCGACACAGTATGTCATGCCACTAGTACCAATGGTATAGAAAACGTAACCAGCTGAAAGGGCAGCAAGCCCATTACTAGCGGCCATGATAACTAGGCCCACCGTAGCGAACACGATCATGATAAGGAACCCTTCAGCTCGGCCAAAGACATCTACAACCCTAGCTAAGGGGATAAACACGGCTGCCGATACAGCATCTGCGACGATATAGACGACGTTCAAAAGCGAGTGGGATCCGAAGTCGCTTGTCGCATATGGAACAAGGTCGTAAAGGATCGACTGTTGGAATGCGTTCACCAGGTATAACGTCCAAATGCTAAACGATCGTTAGCTGAAAACCCCTCACGCGTTGACTGACAATAAAACCCTAGAAACTTACTTCGCAAATATGCCGATCAGCGCTGTTTTGGACCAACTCAATGTGAGAGCCTCGATATCTTGAACACCACGCTGCAGATTTTCATCGGGACGTTCCAGCTCGGGCTTTTCGAGATCATTTACCAATCCAGGCTGTTCTGGGTCATTGACGCCAGCGATGTTGGAAACATCTTCGTGCTTAGGAGCCGCTTCTTCGGTAATCATTCTGCTAGATATGAGTGCTGATTCGAATACGAGTCCAACGCAATTGATGGGGTCCAGCTTGGGAAGGATTAAGACAGTTGATAGAACGTAGATCAGAAGAACATATATGGAGGGCTCGGGGGGTATAGCTCAAAATTTATTGATCCATTGCCATCAAAGCGAACCCGAAGCGGGTATGTAAGTCAGCCACGAACACTGCATGTCTGCGTAGCATGAGGATCAAAAAACGACAGGGTCGACACAGCGCTGGTCTCAATCCTCCTGTGAACAAGTTTAAAATTCCATGCTATTGAAGAGTAGTCCAAGTGACTGATCCACATGGCCGCGTGCGCAACGCCTGGCACAAGTGCTTTTACGTGGAGGGAGGAGCATGGGCTGAGGATCAGACTCCGCTAGCTGGCGTTAGACAACTTAAAGTTATCAGATCCGTTCTTGCATCAACTAGCCTAATTTCTTGTTATCAATCTGCCTCCACCGTCGAAAGTGATTTTTCACTCAGTATACATAGATGATGCGCTGTCTTAGCTCATGAACCTTGGACTTTGACATGAAATCAAAAAGGTTGTGAACTGCTAATGATTTCGGTGATGAGACGTACAGCAAAAGGTCTTCAATTACTGACTATAAACATCGAGAAGGATGCGATGAATGTTCGTGTACAATCACATCAGAAGAGTCGTGTGCTCAATAGGCACGGTATCTTATGATACACACAGTAACTGATCCAACGTGACCCAATTCTTTTTTATAAACGACGCTTTGACTGGCCCTAGGCTCGATAGATTAAGTAGGTAGCTGATAGCTGTATACCTACTAGCCTGGGATATGCCTGGTTGTCTAGTGAGTAGTTGATAAATATAGCTAAGCACTAGCCTAGTCTGTTGTTTGAAAGCTCGCTGTGCCGCTACAGGACAGACTTGAAAGGGTGTCTTTCATTAGGAGCCCGACGGATTATGCTTGCTGCAGATGGCGATATCGGCAGCATTGAAAAAAGGAGCTTGAAAAAAGTCCGGATTTACGTACATAATTTTCTACCTTTCCGACTCTTTCCGTGTATGGCAGCATGGGCGGGGTTATAGAAAGGAGGAAGTAAAAACTATTCCGGAGGAGAATAAATAAATAAATAAGAAGTTATGTTTGACAATTCTGCATACAGACGTTTAGTCAGTACGGAAACGTTTAGTACTCAAAGGTTTAAGGTCCGAACAGGAATACCCTAAACCAATTGCCGCCCAGTTCGCCGGTAATAGGAGCCATCTCGCAGCATATGAGGATATTATACTACGTAGATCATTTTAGTAAAGGTCTCGTATATACACACTTCCGGTAGATTTCCCAACGCGCAAATGTATCTTATAGCTCACTTTTCGTGTACACTTTAGAAACGATCTCTCTCCGAGTGTAACCAGGATGGGGGAGGGTGACGAGGGTGAGGGTTCTACCCCTCACGTAATACTGAATTGCAACGCATTTGATGTCAACTGTCCAATCCAGGAAAGATACCCAAAGCCGTAGGTAGCACTTCATGTCATTTTTAGCACGTGCTGAACCTGATTTTGATTTGTCAAACCCTCGGTCAAGCAGGAAGACAGATTGACTGAACTTGTCGCTGGGAGAAGTTCCATCCTAGAGCGCCAGTAAGCAGCAGCATGCGCTGTTCCGTGGCACCCTAGGGCTGCGAATGAGCTGTGAGTCCACTATCATTAGCGGTATTTCGGTATTCGGTAAAGGATTCAACATGATAGGTTAGTTCACCCTTTCCAGATAATCGAGATCAGTTAATATTTTTATTACAGAGAAATGACTTGACAACCGAGTTATTACGCATTTTCGACATCGAAGAGTTGGAATGATGTCAGGCGTCATCTCTGCGTTGATACAAGATGATCCGGAATTTGCAGAATCGCCTTCACTCGTTTTAATTCACGACGGAGGCGGTACTACGGTCAATTACTACTATCTGGGTGACCTGGAACGGCATGTCTACGGCATCAGCAATGAGAAGCTAGTCGATGAAGCCGCATGGCCTGGCGGCATCAACCAAATGGCTCAGACGTACGTGGACCTCATTCTGGCCGAGCTGCCCCGCGGACCCTTGATCTTTGGAGGTTGGTCCGTCGGCGGTTTAATCGCCTTAGAGATGGCCAAGATCCTCGCCGGAAATGCGGAAATCCCTGTTCTCGGTGTTGTCATGATGGATACGTATTATCCATCTGCCGATGGCAGACAGGATAAAGACATGTCCGCCATAAAATGGGGCGAAGCGACGACAGAAGAGTCTAAGCAAGCCACTCTAACGAGCTTAGCAAACTCAGCCAAATTCTCTCAGCAGTGGGGCCGAGATGCTCGGAATGCTTCAACTAAGCCCAAATTACCGCCGGTCATTCTCCTCCGCGCGAGCGAGAGTCACAGTGATCCCGACGCAAAAATACGTGGGGGGAAGAATGTTTTGGGATGGGAAAATCATCAACCTGGCTTTTTCACGCATGTCTTGGACGTTCCGGGAAACCACTATACACTATTCGCGGATGAGAACATAGATGGCTTAACAGAAGGGCTGTCTGAAGCATGCGAAATATTGGAAGACGTGGAGGGTGTTTGAGTATGACTACACATGATCAATCGTCTAAGAATCTTGCTTCTTAAGTTGATGCCTGTAGATACTAAATGACATTGGATGTTGAAATCACGTGTATTATGAAGAACATATCGTATTATGCAGTGTGATATTGGAGTCTTGATGCGATTGTAATAGTCCATGATGATTCTATTAAGCCACCACTACGCATAGGCTACAATTCCGGCTTCATGAGAAGCTATCACTCAAGTCCGATAGAGCCTACTTTTCCGGCCGAACGGTGTATGTATTCCGTGCATCTGAATACCGACGACGGTCCCGTAATCAAGTTGTCCGAGTGCACGGAGAATCCGAGCCGAAAGTCCATATCTACCTTTCGGTAATGTAAGTTCGGTCGTCTTCCGTTAATACCACCTCAATTGCAGGCTAGTCTGCGTGCATCCTTAGAATGATAGCACCGGTAGCGTACCGGCATCCTAGTATCCCCAGCATCACGTAAAGTCGATTTTACAATACGGAATGATCAATTTAGTCTTCAAATTGAGTTCGTGGTTTTCGTAATAGCCATTACATAGATCGTATTTATTTGAAGTCATTAAGCACCCTCTATTACGTTAATGATGCAGCAACCCGGCATTCCATTACTACACAATGTTGTCAATGATCTGGAGATCGAGTCTGCCTTACTATGCTCGGAAGACCAACGACGTGTGCTGGGTTCAGGGAGAGACTTAGACGTCCGAACGATACTATTCAGGTTGTATATGTACGCCGGGGAAGACGTTTGCATCAATAGATTGCAACATGCGTGGCAAAAAATCGTTCAGCAACGGGCAGAACTAAGAACTGTATTCGCCGTTGGGTCAAATGCTATAGATATCTTTCAAGTAGTGGTCAAGCACAACGATGCCTCGTTTACACATGTGCATTTTGGAGGAACGGATGATCTTGAAGCCAAGGTTGAGCAAGAGCCGTTGCCCATCCTCGTTGCAGGGACACCGATGCACATGGCCCAAGCTTATACGACCAACGGTACCCCTTTGTTGCTCAGACTCTGCTACAGCGGCATCACTATTAACGATGACTGTCTGGTCGGAATACAGACAGATCTGCCTGGGATTTATCACGCGCTAGCTACCCCAGAGCCACGATCTGGCCCTCCCGCCGCCAATCATGAAGAAATAGAAAAATATCTGCCAAATAACGTGTTGGAGCGGATGAAAAATGCAGAACCTACTATTCTCGGCCTTGGCATGGTCGAAGCACAGAAGAAGACAGTGGAATACATAAACATGACGATGCCAGGTTCAGTCGGCAAGGCCCTACTTCGTCAGTGTTCGGACAACGAGATCCTACCCACAAACCTGCTTCAGGCCATCTGGTTGATCATATTGGCGAAGTATCTTCGATTAGAACAGCCTTGTTGTATGTATAAGTTGACATCGGGTGAGACACCATCTGGTAATCACGGCGGTGGTCGGCTTGCTCAACGCGAGTTCTTATGTACGAATCTTATCGTGGATGATGACAAGGTTATGAGTCTCGTTAAAAGGCTTTACGAGCAAACAATGCGAGATAGGGATGCGGATGCGCCGACCTTGTCGACCTCGATGCACGATGGTAAACAGCTTTGCAACTCAATCGTATGTTGGTATGACAACATCGTTGCTTCAAATAAATCGGATCAAGCCTTAACAGTAAAACCGATCAAGGCGAGAGGACGTGGAGAGGTGAGTTCACGGTTTATCCTACGATGTAGTAGTAAACCATTAACGAGGTTGTTTAGCGCGATGTGGCTTTGACACTCATCTACACTGGAGTAGAGCTGGTAGTTCAACTGCGAACGGGGCCTAAAGTCGAACGTTGGCTTGCCGAGAGCATTACGGAGATGTTCGCGCAGTCCCTCGAGTACTTTTTAAATAATCCCTCTTGCAGAATCAAGGACATTCCGTCTTGTAGTTGCAGCGATATAAGAGCGATGCAGAAATGGAACGGAGGCGACTTACCAAGGCAAGAAAGCTGCATACACGAAATGGTACGGGATCAGGCTCGTATACGCCTAGAAGCTCCCGCGGTCGTCGCGCACGATGGATCGCTGTCTTACTCGGAGCTCGAAGTTCTGACAAACCGAGTGGCCCACGCATTCTTCACGAGACTGGGATTCCAACATGAGGAAAAGGTTATTCTGCAGCTCCCTCATTCCGTATGGACGATAGTTTCTATGCTGTCCGTTATGAAGGCCGGCTCTGCCTTCATTTCGCTGGACAAAAATATCCCTATAGATCGGTTAAAATCCATCGCCTCGAAGGCGAACGCACGATACGTCCTCACCACTCACGCTTCTGCAGCGAAATACGCTGAAATAGGCTTGCAAGCCGTCGTCTTGGATCAATCTTTCGTGGACAAAGAGACGCAGTTGATAGCGACAGACTGGACGAACCCCGACGCTAGCCCATCTGATCTAGCCTACGTAATATTCACATCAGGTAGCACGGGCGAGCCCAAGGGTTGCGCGATCGAGCACCGAGCGTTCTGCTCCTATGCGCAGGCATTCGGTCCGGCATTCCGATTGGGGCCTGACAGCCGCGTGATCCAATCCACATCATACTCATTCGACGTATCGCTGAAAGAGATCCTGCTGGGGCTGCTCTCCGGGTCATGCCTCTGCGTGCCGTCCGACCACGACCTCATGAACGACGTTGGTGGCGCCGCAAAGCGCATGGGCGTCAATTACGCTAACTTTACGCCATCGGTAGTCTCGCAGTTGAATCTCAAGACGGCGAGCTGTATTAGAACTCTTGTCCTCGGAGGCGAGGCCTTGACAATCGATGTCATCGCCGCATGGGCACCGCGTGTCGACGTTCTCCTCGGTGGCTACGGTCCTAGCGAGGTATGTCCGACATCATCCGTCGTGGGCCCTCTATCTAGGGAGTCTCATCCCCGCAATATCGGCTTCCCCACGGGGAACAAGAGCTGGGTCGTAGACCCGTCGGACCATGACCGGCTGCTCCCCGTGGGAGCTGTAGGCGAGCTCGTGTTGGAAAGCCACGCCGTCGGTAGGGGTTACATCGGCGACGAGGAGCGCACGCATCAGGTCTTTATCGAGAACCCAGCGTGGTGTGCGTGGCCTGAGTTCCGCGCCAATGGACCGGAGAAGACGCGCCGCATGTACAAGACTGGAGATTTAGTCGTACGATGCGGTGATGGATCGTTGTTGTACTTTGGCCGCAAGGATATGCAGGTCAAATTGCGAGGCCAGCGCATAGAGCTCGGCGACATCGAGACGCATTTAAAGGCCACGGTGACGGCCGAGCTGGCCGTAGAAGTTGGCGTTCCCCGCGGAGGAGGCGACGAAGACAAGATGCTAGTCGCCTTCGTCTGCCTCGGCTCCCAGTCAGCAGTTCCCACCGATCTGTCCTTTGTCGACGCCGCGGTTCAGGCGAGACTACACGAGCTGCTTGGAAACAGCGAGGAGCAGCTCGCGAGCAAAGTGACGCGCTATATGCTGCCCTCGGCGTACCTACCGCTCCGCTCCCTCCCCGTCACGACATCGGGGAAGCGAGATCGCCGGGAGCTGCAGCGTATCATAGCCTCTCTGCACAAGCAGGAGCTTCTGGCCTGGCGCCGGCCGTCGGAGAAGGAACCGGTGGCCCGACCGGCGGTTACGGAGATGGAACTCCGGGTTGCCGGGCTATGGGCCCGGGTTCTCAAGGTTGAAGTCAATGAGCTGAGCTTGGATGACGATTTCGTCAAGCGAGGCGGCGATTCGCTGGCTGCTATGAGACTTGCGAACTTGGCCAAGGAGGCCGGCCTCAAGTTGACTTTCAGAGACATATACCGTCGTAGCCGGATACTTGGAGACCAGGTTGAGATTTGTCTTAAGCCCGCTATTGCGAAGGTGTCCAAAGCACCAAGGGGCCGCCGGGTTCCTAAGTCTTTCATAGCTGGTGGTGATAACCAACAATCGATCATCAGCCCCCTTATACTTACCAGTTAAAAATAAAGGGGCACGCGGCGGGGCGGCGGGGCAGAGAAAGGGAGAAAAGGAGGAAAGGAGGAAAGGAGAAAGAGGGGACCGCCAAAGTACAAGTTCATTCACTCTTCACATACAGAATGTCCCAGCACTAGAATGGGTCAGTCGTGTCCCATGATTGATCAGCCATCAGATCTTATAATTCTGACTAGATCTAATATCTCTTCGAACGGCAGCGAGCTGTCAGCTAAATACATGCCGCCAAAAGTTCCACAGCAGATCCCTAAATAAGCTAGAGACTCCTTCCTCATGTCCGACTCTCCATACTGGATGCCATAAGTAATTATGCAGACGGAGATTATCATTAGGCCGCGTAAACGCCTGGTGAGACACATGCGTTGTCAGAATGACTTGTTGCTAGATTATGGAAAAGGAAAATGAAGATAGATCATAGATGTCAAAATTTAAGTCTCGATTGCTTCCGGAGAAGAGGAGATAATAAGAGATAGTAAATTGTAGTTATTACCTTGCTAGCATCTTGTCGGCTATAACGCTGCCGTTGATTTCTTTGGCGTGAGAGACAATCGTATAAGCCGATTCGAGGCACCTCTGTAGTGTGCCATTCAAGGCGAGTCTACGATCCGTTACGGATCCTCCTCCATCCTCTGCGCTAAGAACTACGTCGCCGTCGCAGACGGAACCAGCCTGTGATGGGGGCATAGATTCTAGAAGAGGTGGAAGCCATGGACCGAATAAGAGGTAGACACACTCGTGGTAGTAACAGAACAAGCGCAGCTTCGCGCCGGCGTCGTTATCACCACGGAGGCCCTCGAATCCTTGGCCAGCAACGAGCTGTTTCACGTGGTCCGGCAGGAAGCGGCGCCATCGGGCCAGCTCAGATGAACAGGCCTGTAGCTCCATCGTCGTCTTCGCGGACGCAGGTTGCACATACACACGGCTAAAGATTCTGGCGAGCAGCGCCGCCGCGGCGATCTGGAGGACCAATGCGTCGTGTTTTTCCGGATATTCAGGCAGTGTGGGAAGATGATCGATGAAGTCGGAATGGAGCAGCTTAAAGAAGACGTGTCAGTGCCACCATTACCCAGATGTTTTTTTCCCCTTAACTATGCGCAAGCTGACGGAGAAACATCACTCACTGGAGGAATGCCTTGAGTGACGGAAAAACGTGTCTCCAAACAGTACAGAACCCAGATGGAACGTTTGGCGAGCTTCTGATCGTCTGCGTGCGTGAATGTTTTCCGTATGGTATTCGAATTAGTAAATCGTAGCTCCCGAGCGCAATGAACCCCTATAGACAACATCTCAGACAGCCGGGGGTCATTAATATTAGAAGCCATGATGCTCTGGTCGGACGTAAAGTATGTTAGCTTCGGTAGATCGCTAGAAAGCGTTGATAGTGTCATAAAAGACGACGATGGACGTACAACGAGAACGGCTGTCTACAGATTGTTCGCGAGAGGGCGAGATATGTTAGTCTAACCCGTATATAAATTTTACTATGCGTCATCCTTGAATTAATCATGAGTGATTTCACTTACTTGAAGCTTCAGTAAACCACTTGGTGCTGCCTTCAAGTCGACCAAAACATCCAAGAGCGAACGAAATTGTTCCGCGCAGTCGATCGAGGGAGTCCGCCTTTCGTCGATGGGGCTTTGCAAGGCGTCGAGTCCTATCGCGATGATGGCATCGCTAAACAACGACGATAGAGCGTCGGGATGTGGCGATTCGCGAACCTCTGATATGCTCTTGGCCACACTGGCCTTGTGTAGGAACATGGAGATCCTATTACATACAGTTTAATGATGGCACCCTGGGGTAGGCCGAAGCTTGTAGTCTTCACTATTAAAGATGTGTGCACTCACTCAGCATTATTTTCAAAACAAGCTGAGGTTGATTAGCGATAATGCCATAAAATAAAGAGCAAACTCTCAATTTAACCAACCTTGGATACACCGCTCGATGGTTGCCTCATGTGTGGTCTTCGAAAGCGAAGTCCTGTTTTGAATACCACCCTCTTTGGGATTACTAATTGGTGACTGAGACTTGGTCAAGCTGCGCAGTATCCTGCAGATTTCAAGGTGCTTGCGGGAGTCTCCCCGAGGCGCGGGTAATTCTGCCAGGCCGAAGGACGTGGTGTAACGGAAGTCGATGTCTGCGTCGGGTCGGCAAAACTCTGGTAAACCCTTCAGGGGCCGTATGCTCTAAACATTCCTGCTCTAACTTCATCCCATTGCACAATGTCAAGCGATAACTTACATAATCGGTCACCTGCGTCATTCGCCGCTCGAGCGCACTCCACGGTGATGATAGAGCACCGACACTGTCCGTGGCAGTGCTTCTGCCCGTTTCGGGCTCGCCGGTTTCTAGAGGAATATTTGAGGATATTGCTGACTGACTGACGGGATACTGTGTGCCCGATATACCCTCAATGACATGATAGTCACCCCCTAGAGGCGGGACTTGCGTGATGCTCAGATCTTCGGCCGGGTTTGGGAATGAAAAGGTCAGGAAGTCCATGTTCGTATCGAGGGAGAACATCGCGGGTGGTGAGCCCACCAGCGGCGAAGTTTGCGGTTCATTTGCACTTCCGAGGCCGTCGCTCTCTACAGACCTTGGGGTACGATCTATATTGTGCTCTGGCCGGGCCGAAACGTAGGGGTTTCCTGGTGTCTGTAGATCAGTTCCGCGCGCGTCGGAGGCTTTACGCGGTCGAGGCTCGTAGTTGCAAGTTGAACCGGTCCGCTTTGAATGTAACAGGTCAGCTGTCAGGTAACGGTAAGGGAGAGCAATCGACATTGGAGATGCCTTACGTCGCATGCAGAGCAAGGAGTTCCCCCATCGCCTTTTATACATATATTATTAGCTAGGGAACTATAACGGTTCGTTTCTTATTCTGTGTATACGATTTCAAGTGAAACACATGTATGCCCACATCGAATCTTCTTTATTTTACAGCCCTTGCATGCGCCTCGACGTCTTGTGATTGTCTTGGTCGGCTTCTTGGGATCCGTTGTGTGCCCGGATACTGTAGGCGGTTTTGACATTATTCGGATCAAGAGGCGTGGTTAGCGAGCCACGGCGAAATCACTACCACAGTACTCCAAGAAGAGAATAGAAGAGTACACGAATAAAAGGGAAGCCCTAAAACTATCGACCTTCCCGTCCTCGACGGTAGAAGAAGTAGTTGGGCGAAGGACTTCGTCTAGGTCTAGTCTTCTAGAGTACACTACTGCACACACTAGCTTTGATTTCACAAGTTCCGAAGCCATCCCTCACTAAGCTGACATGTAAGCTGGGGTTAGACAAGGTCAACCCGAAGAAGCGAGAATAGCATTACAATACCTAGCCGGAGACGGGGGGTCGGTCCTAGGCAATCGTAACATCTTCATACAATACCAAGGCAATGTTACCGGAAATCTCACTATGCACCCGCTTGTATAAGCTATAACTGCAGTCACGTCGTACGATAGAGTCGGCGAGAATTGCTAGGGTAGCTGATCAGTATATAAAGTGGTGATTGCTAATCGTATATTGGCGATGCTTCGCTGGGGTTATATCAAAATCGGCTTTTTGACCGAATCTTGGGTTGTTAGCCCAATAGCCCCTGGTGATACATACTTACTTACTAAGTAGTATACGAAACTTGTATCACGCTTGTCCAGATTCCCCCAGAATTTCCCCGCCCGGATCAACAGCCGCCAAATGACTATAAACCGTAGACTAACCACGGGCCGATATGATTGGCCACCCATCAAAGGAATGCTTGAATCCTTCTGAGCTTCCACATTGTATCCATGTATTTTCTAAGTATAAACAAGAGCAGAGTTGGTTAAACAGGACTTCCACACAGAACGAAGTTGTTGAAAATTAATAAACAATAAATCTACCTATATAACGCCTCTGACAGTCTGATTGTACCTATTACGTATTGAGAACTCAAAAGGAATCTTTCCCATACTACGTACAACCTGAGCATTTTGGATTACGGCCCCGTTACTTCCATACCCTACCTCAATGAAGCTAGCGACTTCACTCCTGTCATAGTAGGCGGAGCTCGGCTTTTATGGCCAAAAAGAGGAAGCAATAAAAGAGGCACTTTCGTGGCTCCATTTCATCGATGCAAGCTGCGGAAGCAAACTGCTACGCACGGTGTTCGTTCGGCCTCTTATCTTCTAACCCCGAAACCAGCGATATTGCCAACCCGCTAAAGGTTTTTCGCGCAAAGCCAATCACGCGGGGCTTAAAGAAGTCCGATCTACAAGCTAGGAGATAGTATGCTTAGATAGCTCGAGGTAGTTCAAATTAGCTCAAGAGACGGCTCGATCATCTCCCGAGGCTAGCGAGCCTCTAACGATCCTCTCGCATCTCAACGACGTAATACGTAGTAGGATGGCACGAATGTACTAGTAAAGAGATGCTACCAGGCGAACTGGGTGCCTTCATTTGATACCTAACCGCTAGCGGTATGAACCGTTTAATCCCTTGGGACAAGCTTTCGTGGCCATTTGCCAAGGCTGCACTCTGGCCTGAATAGCTTCAAGTCTAGCCAATGCCGGAAATCTGGCTCCAAAGGGGTTACTGGGCTCGTACACTTTTCCCCATTGGCAGGGCTTTAATGGCGTGTCTATAGATCTACACTAGTACTGTATATATTGTCGGCGCTCAGGCCCAGCGGGCTCTGCTTACCGCCAGTCCGTCTATATCCGAGCTACATACATATACTACGTAGTTCTCCAGATTAATCCATCAATCGACAGTACAATACAGTTCGGTAACGCTCCTTGCTGACGGTGCATGAAAAACTACAAGGGTGCATGCCGCTGCCCGGCTGACGTGCTAGTGAATCCTTTGCATATAAGTATGGACGGGTATAAGCGACACGCATGTACCGTATACCATATAGCGGTAAAGAACTTGATTTGCCACTCTACTCCTGGCGGATTTCACAGCACCACCCTTAACTAGGTAGGAGTGCGGCACAGGTGGAGGCATCATGGATCAACGTCACGTTAACGCGCGATGCTGGTTACTCGTGCTATGAGCTCGTCTGTCGTTATGCAATCCCCGCCCACTAGGACTGCTAAGACTTTTGCGTAAATTGTCGCCATCTGCTGTACGTATTGCGTCGAGTGTATTGAGTCGTAAAAGGTGAGGACTCCATCGAGGGTGGCTGCGTCTTGGACCTCGTTGAAGCTGAGGATGATTTGTTGCTGTAACATTGTATGTAAGCAATGAGTTAAACTTAAATCTGTGATGAATATTAGTAATCATAGGCTCGGGCTCACCTCATGTGGATCCTGCTTGAGAATTGATCGGAGCTTCATGATTGGCTCGGGTCCGGACCGTCTCACTTTACGGTAGTTGATAAGCGTGTTGAAGAGTGCACTTTCAGGTAAATGGAACCCAAGTCTGCGCTCGATCGCCGAGAGGTCGAAGACTTTGTGTTCCATGCTGTCGGTATTGTCGTCTTGTAACTTCCGAATGGCGTCTTCGACTGACTGTGCCGCTGACGCACCGTCCCGGCTTCCTAAGACCACGTGCGTGACTAGAATGCTCAGCATTGGGCCGACGATCTCGTCAGTATTAGTAATATCAATATCACGATCGGAAGCAAGGTGCCCGAAGCAGACCGATCTCTGTCCCGTGTAAGCACTTAGCAGGACAGACCATGCAAACTGCAACAAGGTGGACACCGTTATTCGCGTGTTGCGACAATATTGATCCATCTTAGTATCAATATCTATCTTGAATTTGATTGCAGACATGGCCGCTTCGGTCACGACGGGGAGCCTTGCATAACTCTCAGTTAACGCATGTGCTGGCCTTAATATCGTTGGTTCTATTCCTTGTAACCTTTGTATCCAGAAGTTGGTGCTGGCTAGGGAATCGCGCGACTCCACATCGTTAACATAGTTTGTGAACTGGGGAAGACAGCTCGCCTCCGCAAGTAGTGATGGTTCGTTGCGGTAAAGCACGTCCCAGTCGTAAAGTACGTGGGAAAGTGAGACGTGGTCAATCAACATGTGGCCCATTAACAAGTGCATATGTACTTGCTTTGTTGAGGTAATGTAAAGATCAAGCCATAACGGTGGTGTTAGGGATGTTGGGGAGAGGCTGGCTTTTATTTGCTTCGTTTTCTCGATAATGGCTTCCAGGGCTTCTTTCTCCGTGCCAACCTTGAACATCTCACATTCGACAGCGGTTTCATCCAAGATAAACTGGTATGCCGCGGTGCCATCTTTGGTGAGAGGTATAGCTGTGCGCAGAATATCATGTCGTGCCACCGTTGCGCGCCAGGCGCTCAGAAGTCGATAGCAATCTAAGTCCTGATCGAACACTCCACAGCCTTTGACCTCTGCAAATAAATTATAGAGATACGGTCTCTGCGGAAGTGTGTAGAGAGCTGAAGTTGTCCTCGATTGGAAAGGGGTGCTGTGATGTACAGATACGATCTTAGACCTACTAGGCACGGTGAAACCGTACTCAGACAAGAACTCTTCGATAGAGGGGAGACTTCTTGGTTTGATTTGTTGAGGCCTTGAGTGCTCTTCCGTAGAAAGCCCACGTGATTCCCGAGAACTGAGTACCAGGGCCAATTCTCGAATACTATTGCTTTTTAGCACGTCCTGCGTTTTGATAGTTCTGCCGGCTTGACTTAAAAACCGTGAGACGTTCATTGCTGTGATTGAGTCGCCACCAAGTGCAATAAAATGATCATCGACTTCAATAGTATCTATAGACGGGAGGTGTGAGTCGCTGAAAACTATATTGTGTTTATGAGAACTTACCGCTTGGAATTGCCAAAACTTGCGACCAAGCAGCTCTGACCAATTTTTCATCTTCAGTGTCAGTAGTAGAGCCGGATCTTCTTGAGCTGCTCATAAGCTGCCGAGAAAGCTGTAGTGTATGCTCGTCCATCGCCTCCACCCAATTATTTACTAGCTTTCTATCTAGCTTGAACGAAGCCAAGGTCGGAATGTCAAGTACCACAAACCAGGTGTCTGGAATCATATAGGATGGAAGTCTAGCCGAAATAGATGATCGAATCTTTTTTAAAGGTTCAGATAGAGACGAGTGGTCGATTTTTATGGGTGTGTTCGGGTCGTTCACGAGTCGAATTATCCGTTCTTGCGAAGCGGGTAACTGATGTATCTGACGTAGTATTGCGAGACTCAGCACCGCAACTAGGCGACGCCCTAGGAGACCGGACTTAGGCTGTACCACCAAGGAATGATGAATTTCGGGACATAAATCGAGTTGGCTTTGTATTTCTCCGAGCTCAACTCGTTGTCCGCGAACTTTGATTTGTGTATCCCGCCGTCCGAGAATGCGCAACGATCCGTCCTCGGCATATCGACATAGATCACCAGTCCGATACACTCTCTTTGGTTTCCCATCAAACCAATCGTCAATGACCGGAAAAGCTTTTTCTGTTTCAATCGGACGATTGAAGTAGCCGCGGGCAAGGATCGGCCCTTCAAGCACAAGCTCGCCAATCGATCCGATCGGGACCAACTGTTGAGGGTTGTGCGGCTCGGTGAGTCTTCCGTGGCAACCAACCGGCCATCCGATATTTGAAGGATCGGAAAACTTAGTGAAGGCCGTCCCGACCGTGCTTGTAACTGTACATTCGGTTGGGCCGTAGCTCGGACGCATATGAACCCGTGGACTCCAGAGCCTGGTCAGCGATGCATTCATCGCTTCTGCGTGGACTGTGATAAAGTTTAAAGGAGGAACCACGGCATCTGGGTTAAGGGTTTGTAGAAAGGATGGCGTCAAAGCGGCCCAGGTGATGCCAGCCTCTTGAATGAAGGAGGTGAGCCCTTCCGGACTCATCCGATCGTCGTCGGATGGTACACAGACGCAGGCACCGGCGACAAGAGCGGTGAGTATCTCCTCCATGCATGCATCAAACACGAAGCTGCTGAATTGAAGAAGGCGAGAAGACGGAAGTATCTGTAGCCAATTTGAATTTGCTGCCATGGCGGAGCAAAAGTTGCGATGCTCAATCACCACACCTTTCGGTTCCCCAGTGCTACCAGAAGTGAATATAATATAAAGCGCATTTGATGGGTCTACAGTGCTATCCGAGACATTGGATGCTACTGGATTTGCAACATCATTGTTCTCTGCGAGAATTTCGTGGCTAATAGTAAGTGTCTGTGGTACTAGTGATTCCATGACCCCCCGGTTATTGACCGATGCTAACGCCAATCGAGGGGAAGTGAGTTTGATGATTTGCTGCTTTCGAGACATCGGACTTGAGGGATCAATATGAACGAAAGTAGCTATATTAGAACAGTCAGTATAAAGCACATCATGATATTCTGGTAGCATTATTGGAACTTACCACCTGCTTTAATAACACTGAGCATTGCCACAATGCCCCATAGAGATTTCTCAAAGCAGAGCGGGATGATATCTTCAGGCTGAACAGAGAGACCAAGCAATATTCGTGATAGCTTGTTGGTCAAAACATCCAACTCGCCATACGTTAATCGTCCATCCCACGAGTAAATGGCCTCCTTCTCTGGAATACTGAGCGCAGTGGCTTGAAAGAGCTCGTGAACACATTCGTTCTTGGTCTGGAATTTATTTATATCCCAGGCTTGGATTTGTTCGCGGTCTTTGTCACCAACAAGATTAACATTTCCGACAAGACCCTCGGGGTTGGCTACAAAATTCTTCACAGCTGCCGCAAACGCTGAAACAATCGCATTGGCCTCCCTCGGAGAGATAAAGCCCTTTTCATACTCTAGAGACAACTCATACTTGCTTTCGTTATCCACAACGGTCATAGCAAGTTCGTACTAGGGATCTCTCATGTTAGTCATCATCGATGTACCCTCAACACATGTTAGATCTATGTTTCGACACTCACCTCTGTAGTGTCTATTGACTTTACGCAATCTACCCGAGCACTTTCGGCTCTTAACCAGTTCTCAGCCGCCTCCGCTTTTTGAATATTTAGAATAGTGTTAAAGCTAGGAGTCTGATTATCGTGTCGGGCCGCATGTCGTATTTGAGAAAGTGAAAGCGTTTGTCGGGATAGGTGTTCGATATAATCCGCCTGTAACCCTTTGGCGACTTCGACAGCTTTCATATCCGACTGTATTTTACTCTTCATGACAAGCATAGTGGCGACTGGTCCCACAACCTTTTGTATGTTTGCTATGGGGAGGTCCCTACCAGAAGACAACAGCCCAAACAGAATATCCTCAGAATTCAAGTAAGTTCTCAAGACCAATCCCCATGCCAGTTGGAAGATACTGGGAACTGTGAGATCGTGCGTGCGGCACAGCTGTCGTACATCAGCTTGAGCAGCGTGTAACTGTAACGACACACTTGAGTGCGATACTGTAGCACTAGGGGCGTCGCTTGTAAAGCAGAGTCTTGGAAAGTTGCAAGTTACGGCACTTCTCAAGTAAGTCGCCCAGTAGCTCCTCGCAAGGTCGGCATCTTGGCTAGTGGCGTAACGGACGTAGTCGAGGTAGTAATTTTGAGGTTCACTACATGTCTCAGCAACTCCGCCGCACCCTTTGGCCAAGTCCCGAATTAGAATTTGTGTGCTTGTGCCGTCTGTGAGAAGATGGCTCTTCGTAAGTAGCATGTACGTCGATTTATCAGTCGTTTTGCAGACCACGATGCGGTGCAAGGGAAGCCCACTAAGAGGCGACTTCAACGATTGATTCTCTGACTCAAACAGCGTGCTCCTTAGGTCTTCCTCGCTAACATCGTCTTTGATAAGTACCACTGGGTCAGGGTGATGCAAAACAACCTGAACGTAATCCCCTGCGTCAATCTCAACAAAGATAGTCCGTAGAATCGCATGTTTTTGGACCATTTGCCGCCAGGTCTTAGCAACTTGCTCGCTTTCAATCGCTTTCCCCTCAGCCGGGGTGATTTTCAACAAGAACGTCTGATTATATGCTGATGAAATACCTGAGTCCCTTAATAGACTTGCCATAAGCCCTTCTTGCATGGGCGAGCAAGGATACATGCTTTCGATTTCATGAGTAAGCATGCCTAAGCTCGTAACCTTAGTTAGTACCTTCTGCTTATCGACCCCAAAACATACGAGGTCAGATTTCGTCGCGGGAGCATGTAGCAAAGCAGGAGATACACGTTTCAAATCTTGGATCAAGAGTAACATGTTATCCTTAATGCTTAGCGGCCACGAGGCGAGTTCGCTTTGGAAGCTCATCTGCTTGTTCCATTCCATATCGATAGATAATGACCCATTCTTAACACTGGCAACTACTGAGATCAAGCTGTATCTCTCTGATGTCTTTCGTTGCTCTCGACGCATTGCCGAGAGACCTGAGAGAAGATCGATATCATCACAACGTTTGAACGCAGAATTGGCACGTTCGAATTGTTGGTATGCCCCTAGAAAGTTGACGACAATCTCAGCGCGGGCGTGGCGTTCACGATACGCACTATGTCCCTCTGGTGATAGAAAGCGGTACGTGAAATAATCAAAACCCTTTGACAGTGTAGCTCCCCTGAACTGGCTGATCTGTTCAAGGGTCTTGATTCTGTTCGGCGCTGTGTCATGTGGTACTCGTACTACAACCGGGACGAACGTTGTGAACCATCCTACTGTTCGAGAAAGATCGATCACGCTGCTAGGAGACTCCCTTCCGTGCCCCTCGACGAATATAGCGGGTGAGGAACGTGGTTGAAACTTTTGAAAGAACGAGGTTGCTATAGCTGCACACAAGGCATCTACAACACTATATTCTAGCTTGTCGCAGATGTTCAATAGGTCCGTCGTAGCTAACTGTCCGATGTCGACTATTGTGGATATAGCGTCACCAAATACATTTGGCCTTTTCTCCATGGACCAGTAGCCCATATCGACCTCGAAACCATCTTCGGGAAGAACCTGTGATGTTTGGATGCTTTGTGCGTAGATACGTTGTACTTGGCACCACGACTGGAACGAAATCAGTTCCCGCTGGATGGAACGCTGTCCCGCGATGTAATCCTCGAGCTCTTGGAAAATTATTCTCCATGATACCATATCTATAACTAAATGATGTATGCTGATTGAAATTGTTGTCGAGACGGGAGACCGGAAGACATCTACTCCCATAAGCGGCCCCTTAACCAAGTTAATTTTTGACTTAGTCTCGGATATAGATTTAAGTTTGAAATCGGTGCTCGCGCTTTGATGAAACCGAATTACATATGGTGTCTCAACAGAAGATATAGATGCTACACGCTGCCTCCAGATCTGAGCTCCAACAGACTCTTGTGAAAAGCTAGCGAGCAACATTGGGTGTGATTCTATTACGGCATCGAGCGCCGCAGTGATGATTTCATTAGATAAGGTCAAGGTCGTATCAACAACCATTATCTGCTGGTCGAAGTAATCGCCATCAGGGTAGAACTGGAAACTGAGCTGCTGGATTGGTGATAGCTCCCACAGCACGTCGGTATCCGTCCTCATAAGGTCAACATTCCGGTACTTCGCGTCTTGATCATTGAACACAGTCTCTTCAATATGGATCGCTATTCGTTCAATGTTACGCAGCCGAAGAATATCAGCCGCAGCGATTCTAATAGACTCTTTTCTTAGTTCGCTGCTCAGCATCATTGCCGAGATCGAGTCACCCCCTAATCCGAAAATCAGTAGTTTCCAACAAATAATTTGGAAATCGTGAGGGAACAATAACTTCCTAAGCCTGAGTCTAACTTATATGTGTAGAGGAGCTAGGCTGTACTTACCAGAAAAGAACCAAGACGTATTCCAATTTACTGCGCTTTCAGGTACGTTAAGTACACGACACCATACCCTTTTGACCGAGTATTCTAATTCAGTACCCGTGCGGTCCTGATTCGGCTCATGCGTCTGATCGAAGATACCTCGGTAAGACTCCTGGCTCATGCTCTCTATGTAACGAACAACTTGTTTCCTGTCTAGTTTCCTCGAAGAATTCATGGGTATGCGGCGAACAAAGACGAAAATATCAGGGATCATATAAGTTGGCAATCTATCCTCCAGCCAGTTATGGAGAGTGTTTACTGTTTTAGCTGTTTTGTTGGTCTCCAACATTGCCAACTCACTTTCGTCGCTTGATTGTTCGAGATGCGTCGCGTCCTCGTTGGCTTTCAATGACACGACAGCTATCAAACGCTCTGCCCCCGGGCCGGACTTGGGAACAATGACAATGGTATGGAGAACCGAAGCCTGCATTCTCAGCTGACTTTCTATCTCGCCGCACTCTATTCTCTGTCCCCGGATTTTTACTCTGCTATCAGCTCGTCCGACAAAATGTAGTTCTCCGTGCTCATTCACGCGGACTAAATCACCAGTGCGGTAAAGCCTCTTTTCAGGGGCCCAAGTGGCATTGGTGATAAAGGCAGAGTCCGTGGCAGAGCTAAGACCTAAATAGCCTTGAGCGAGAATGGGACCCTCCATCAGTAGCTCCCCAACGGCTCCTATAGGGCAGAGGATGTTAGGATTGTTCACATCAGCAACCCAAGTGGCACAACCAGCAAAGGTTTTCCCTATATTGGTGGGGTCACGGCGAATAGAGACATCGGGGTTGACTAATAACCGGAAAAATCCTACGTTAGTTCTTTTTCTTCTCGAATGTCTGAAGGCCGGGTCCTGATTTTAAGGACAATGAGGATAATGTACTCACTGCGAAAACATTAGCCAAGGCACTGACACTAAGATTAAGACAGGATATGAATAATCACTGCCATAACACTTTCTTACTCACCTTGTGCTTGTCACGGAACATTCAGAAGGTCCGTAAACCTGGACAAGGCGTCTCCCGGGTATTCCCCATTGAGCCACATTGTCGCTCGTCATGGCCTCGCCTCCGAGAACAATAGTCTTCAGCGACGGAACCAAAGCTGGTGGTATCATAACCATCATAGACGGGGTAATATGAAGCCAATTGGCATCCGACGTGTTGATAAACTCCACCAAGGCGGTGTCACGCTCCATTTCGGTGGGAACACAGAGACAGGCACCGACAACGAAAGTCGTTAGGTGATCCTCCATGCTCGTATCAAATGCATACGACGCAAATTGTAACACTCGAGACTTTTTGTTTATTTGTATTCCGGAAGCATGAGTTCGAGCCGCATATGCGTATGCACCGTGGCTAACCATGACACCTTTCGGGTTCCCTGTAGATCCAGAGGTGAAAATAACGTATGCTGTATCAGTCGGCTGTACTATTGGTAACAGCGCGGATACATTTTTAGTCTCGAATTTACTACATTCTGCTCGCAAACCGGCGATACTAGGTACCAAGATTTGCCGGCAAGCCGAACGCAATTGGTCTGATCTACCCTCGGAACAAATGACGAGACCAGAGGATGGGCTAATTCGCAGTTGTTCGAATAGCCGCTGTATTCGATCTAGGGGATTCGAGATGTCTATAGGAACGAAAGCCTTACCAGATTTGAGGACCGCTAATAGGGCAACCGAATAAAGGGCAGACTTTTCGAAAAATAACGGTACAAAGTTCTGCTTGCGGCTTGCAGATCTGAGTATCTCATGTGCCAAACATGTGGACATGGTATTCAACTCGTCATAGTTGATTGTTTCCCCTGAAAAGTATATCGCCGGTGCATGAGGCGCACGAATACTCGTTGCTTCGATTAGCCCATGCACCGTAGCATTAAGAGGACGAGAGTTGGCCCTGTTCAGTGTTTCCTTGTTCCACTCCATTGTCTCTTGAAAGTCTGAGGGGCTGATTATTGCAAGCTGACTGACTTGAGTATCAACATCATTTACATCCAGAAAACTGTCTAAAATCGAAACAAAAGATTTCATCACTCGTTCCGCCATAGCTGGAGAAAGTAGGTTGGTAGAGTAAGTCAGTTGCATCTTTAGTTGGCTGTCGCTGTAGGTAGCATGGACAGATAGGCCAAAGTCTGTGGCGTTGAAGCTGGTAATTCGCTTCAATGGAAGGCCACCACTTTCATCGACGAGCAATGGCGCGTATTGCACAGTCATAATTGTATTGAACATCTTCTCTGTGGTCTTAACAAGTTGCTGAACACGCATGAATGGGGTGGTCTGATGTTGTAGCGAGCTAACAAAGTCTTCTTGAACAGTCTCGATCACGCTTCTGAGGCTCTTCTCCACCAAACTCACTCGACGAACGACGAGATTCACCAGTGGCCCGCAGATCGTCTCAACGTCATCGATGGGAAGGTCGCGCCCCGAACAAGTGTAGGCAAAGCAAACCTCTTCATTCCCGGAGTAGATGCGAAGGAGAATTGCCCACGCAGCTTGAAGGGCGGTCGCAAGTGTAACCTCCATCTTGGCACAAAACTCACTCAGCTCTTTGTATCGTCGAAAAGGGACTGCCGCAACTTGGCAGTGATGTTTCAAGGAGCTCCCTGTCCAGAGGGACGGAAAGTTACAGGGAGTTATACCGTCGAGGTACGATTTCCAATAACCTAAACTTTCATCTAAGAGCTGCGGTGATCGATTGTATTTGATAATTCTGCTGTATCCTGGCGCGATGTCCAGGACCGAACGATTCGTGAGAGTGGAAATCTCATTGATCTCATTGATAATGTTGATAATTGATGCTCCATCGCTAATCATGTGGCTCAAATCAAAAAGACAAAACTGCCGGCCACCATCTGTACTGTATAGGATAAGCCGATGAGGCGGTCCGTCAAAGTCCGGAGGGTTCATGCAACTCTCATCAAAGGCCGCGAGTACGGCCGCGTATTCTGGAAGGCGAACCCGTTGGAGATGGCAGCGTCGACTCTTAAGCACCACAGCATCGAGTAGCCTGGATGATCCGACATCAGTGGTTGGCACGAAAATCGTGCGTAGACTCTCATGGCGATCGATAACTGACTGCCAAGCCGATTCTAGAATATTCGGGGTCATGTATGGGCTCATCTCAAAGAGCTCGTGAATTCGATATAGCTGCTTTCCCTTAGTCTCTCTCGCCACATATATACTCTCTTGCATTGGACTACACGGGTACACATTTTCGACCAGTTCTAGTACTTCTGGGCCTAATGTCGCACCTTGGAAGCCAAGTTCTTCTAAAATCAAGTCCCAGGCATAGTCTTGAGGCATAAGATGAAAGTGTTCATGACCGCTCGTACTTATGTGTGTGCGTGCCTTCTTCTTGGTCTTTTTAGCACTTTTCTGTCCGTTAGTCAAATTTCCTTGTCCCACTGCTATGCTAGCAATAGTTTTCCGGGCTAGTATGTCCCGGAGTGACAGCCGAATACCCAGTTGGTCACATTTTCGTTTGAGTTTTATTGCTTTGAAGGAATCACCTGACAACACCCATCGTCAGCACACTTATATGGCATATGCCAAAGTTGATAGACTACTGACCTCCAAGTCCTGTGAACGAATCTTCAAGTCCAATCTGGTCTTCAGCAATCGAGAGCACTTCTGCGTATAACCTCAATAGTAGTTGCTCAACAGTGCTACCCATGTCCTCAGAAGTCATCTTAGCGCCGTGCTTTTTCGGAGTAGTGGCTCTAATGAAAGAGTGACGTTTAGGGACGGGTATTTTATGAAAGAAATAAAAAAAATAGAAATAAAAATAAAGTATGGAGTGACAACCAGACTATAGATACTGATGTCCACCTGAGAGAGGGCCTGCCTAGGACTAGTTTGAACTACCTACCCTCACTTACGCCCGTCGCCATATTGAACGGTCGAGCCGCTGCCACCGATTGGTTTGGGGCTATACATCCGTCCGAAGTCCGCGCCGGATACGGCGCGGTGTTGTCCGTCATACATTCCGGGGTTGTCGGAGTCTCTTCGCTAGCAGTGCTTTTTCATCTTTTTGGTTATATCGGTTATCAAGTAATAGGAGTCCGTGCGAGTGAATTAGCTTCCCGGTTGGGGTATGTAACCCCCTGTGCGCTTAAGCCGGAACGTAATCCGGTTCCGGGAGGAACTTCGGAATTTCGCATACACCTGCGCGGTACGTTTTCCGAACTCGTCTGTAGTATGACCATACTATGTAAGCACCCACCTCTCCGTAGTCTAGCGAATCCGTTAGCATTCAGACTCTGTGCGACAAATCTGTTTATCGTCATCGTCTGCGAAAATGTCGTATGCACCGCTCAAGACTCAACCCATCGACGAAGAGGTCATAGAAGAACGAGCGGAGGGGGCGAAAGAAGAAGACTGGTCTGCTTCCTCTCATGGCTCCCGTCCGGCTCGACGGAGTTCGCGCACCATAAACGCCATCAAGGGTGTCGCAATCGTTTTATTGTTAGCTGCGTTCTTCATGCTCGGTCGAACAACATCTGATACGCGGCGCCACCACTCGCTAAGCGGGAATGGCACAGAGCTCGTATCGGTCGGGAAGTGCTCACCCGGCTGGAAAGAGGCGGAAGAGGCGGGATGTGTCTATGACTTGGTGCTCTCGACCTGGATGCATCCCCGTTGCTTCAACGAGGAGATGCACGAAAAGTACAAAGTCATCTTGCGGGAAATGAATTTCAAGTATTGGCTAGAGCCCGAGATGATCAACGAGATTCCTCTCGATGCTGTCGAGACGGGCCATCACGGCTGGGTATGGACGGATGGGCGGTTTCATCATTTGCACTGCGCCTACGCGCTTGAGCGAATCCAAGCGGCCATGACGAGCGAACCGATAGTCTTGGATACTATTTGTAGAAACCAGGACCACCTTCATCATTGCCTGCAGTATAATGGCAATCCTGAATGGGAAGACGTGAAGGCGCTCAATACCACAAGAATCTACAACGAGGAATACTATATCGATTGTCTGATCGGGTAATTCTACGCAGAGGTTGAAAAAGGGTAAAAGGGGCAGCGTGCGTATATAGGAAAGCAACGCGCTGGAAGCGCCGGTATAGTAGGTCTAGACACCTGCCTGTTCAGCGTGTGTATGAGGGAGTTTTACTGGGCATGCACCCACTATACAATAGTATGTACCATGTACCATAGGAAGTGTATACGTGGGTGGGCGTTGGGGGGTTGGTAGCAGGGGTGTCATTGGGGAAGCCAGGAGCTCAAGCTACCTCTAGTGTATAGCGGGGGAGGGGTTTTGCGCGGAAATATACCGTTTCCTATTCCAGCCTTTAGCTTATAGCTTACAGTAGTACCTTATGTACCGAGGTAGGCGTCTTAATAGTAACATGGCCGGACTCGGAAAACATAAAGTACTTGCTTGGAGGTATTTACTTAGTAGGTCACGTCACATTATGCAATGTACCAACAGTGAACTCAGCTGGCGCTTATCGTTTCTCATGTCTTTGAACAACAGCAAAAACCAAGCTCAGTTATTGCTGAAGCTGTTATCAAGGTCATCATGCTATAGGTAGCCTTACCCCATGGGCGCCCAGGGATCATTATTATCTTCCTTCACTTAGTGCTGATATTCTCTCATGTAATTGCCATTATCTTCTCCATCCAGCCTCATCTTTCCACAGTCGGGGCAGCCCGTGGTCCATCATAATAGTTTGACCGCCTCGTAGTCTCACGTAGGTATCGTTGACGCGATCGATAAATATGTCGGAATCTCAGAAGGATGTGGCTTGGTCTGATCTGCCCAACAAAAGTCAGTTGGCCATCATCTGTCTTGCTCGCTTCTCTCAGCCCGTAGTGCGGACGTCAATCTCGGTATGTCTACAGAACAGAACTCGTTCTCACCGCTTAACATAATTATTATATAAATGGTCGCTAACAGTTGGCATCTTATGAGCCATGGTATGATTAGACATACGTATTCTACCAGCTACAAGCGCTTGACCCCTCCAAACCATCCGACGCTATCGTCCGCGATGCCGCATTGCTCCAGACCGTATTCACGCTTGCCCAGGGCTGTACGGCAGTGCTATGGGGCCACTTGGCCGACTCCCCGAAAGGAGGCAGGAAGATGGTGCTGCTCATGGGCCTCGGCGGCTCGTGTAAGTCTTTGCTCCACGGCTTCTCATGAATGTGCACCGGCTTACGGCGACAACGCCTCAAGTTCTAAGTACCTTGGCTTTCGGCTTCATAACCGATTTCCGCCAGGCTATAGTGATCCGCCTGATAGAGGGTGCAGTTAACGGTAATACTGCCATGATTAGGACAATGGTATCTGAGGTTGTCAAGGAACGCCGGTATGGGCCATCCTTGTTTCGTTCGCGCTAAATTCGAGCTAAATCTGACTGATGACATTTTAAAGTTACCAAGCTAAAGCATTCATCCTCATGCCAATATGTTATAACGTCGCGGCTATTATAAGCCCAGTGGTAGCTGGGCTGCTAGCCAATTACGCCAGCAACAGTGAACTTCCCTTCTTCCGTCGGTTTCCCTACTCGCTCCCTGCTATTGCTAGTGCCTCCGTCGCCTTGCTGGCCTTTCTATTCGTCTTTTTCAAACTCCAAGAGGTCCGTGTGGTTTGCTCTATCTCTCTCCTTTGCCCTTAACGTCTTGCTAATGACTGTCATTCTATTATCAGACCCATGAAGCAGCACGTCATAAGTACGACCCAGGCCTTCATATATCCGCCAGAGTTGCCGCCTTATTTAAAAGGGGTTCCAAGAAGCAGACTTACTCTATAATTACCCAACAGGAAGTAGATGAGGAAAGTATCCAGTTCGTAAATGAAGAGGTTGAAATGAGCCCCCTGGACGGCCAGAAGGAAGTTAAGAAAGAGATACTTCCTCTTCGGCGACTCTTTACACGAAATCTCTGTCTCACTCTGGCCGCGTATGGCATTATGGAAGGGCATGTTTCCGTCTATAACACGCTTTGGCCCAGCTTTCTGAGTGATCCGGTGGCGGCACCAGAGGATGCCCATGTTCAACTACCTTTCAGGTTTGTCGGTGGCCTGGGTATGCCTGTGGATAAGGTTGCCATTTCCCTGGCTTTCGCTGGGATCCTAGGAATTCCGCTGCAGTTCTTTGGCTACTCCCGAGTAGTGAAGCGATTGGGAATGCTGAAAACTTGGCGCGTATTCCTGAGAGGGTTTCCATTGGCTTATTTCATGATTCCATACCTTTCTGTCGTTCCGTCAAGTTCCCCTCGACCCGCCCCTCGAGACGGCCCCTTGGTTTGGATAGCAATCTTCTTTGCGCAGTCATTGATTATGTTTAGCGCATCATTCGCCGTGCCATCTCAGATTGTACTAACTAATAAGTAAGCGAATGCCATTGGTCGTTACCTACTCGTATTTACCAGTGCTGATACTATAATACCGCAGTGCCTCGCCTCATCCATCGGCTCTTGGAAGAACGCACAGCACAGCTGAAATGGTGAACAGCTTCACTCGTACTGTCAGCCCCATAGCAGCTGGCTTATTTTACTCTTATGGGTCCGCCCACTGGGTGACGGGGCTGCCGTGGTGGATCATGAGCGGCGTAACTATATTTGCGTGCATCTTGAGTTTATGGGTATTCGAGGGTAACGGGCATGAGATTAAACTTGAAACCGACGAAAGTGATGAAGACTAACACAGCGACGCCAAACTCGTTTAATTCCTGTTGTCGATTTCGGCTATGACGACTTGCTATCATGGGCATTAGGTGTACAGAAGCTAAATATCTTGAACATAATGTTCACTTCTAGGATAGTCAGATCAGAAACCAGCTATGAGACGACGTCGATGATCATTCTTTACATATTATATACAAAACGACACTAAGGTGCCTAGTAAAGATACCAAAGAACCGGCAGCAAGGCTCTTAGTCATACCATTAGACAGCGAATTCGCGTGCCTTTCGGATACTGTGGAAAAGATGGTAGTGCATATGAGGCCTGCCATAATCTGCGGGATGGTCATGGACAGATTGTTAATTCCCAGAAATAGTCCAGATCGGCTTGGCCTTCTATGTCCCTCTCCGTTTCTTAGAATAAACTCGTCTGCTAATATGGTGTATGGAATTATCTGTGTAACTGCCCAGCAAAACCCTATCGTTGCAGCTAGAACGAGCATGAAGGCGGTAGAGTCTGTTAGCAAAATGCCGGCAACGCACGCAGAATAAAGGACCTGTGATAGTCTCCATAGTATTATCGGCTCCAGCTTAGGAACTTTGAAGGCTATGGTTGAGCTGGTGTGTTTCGTGTTGTGGCTGACTAGAAAGGGGAGAGCCAGAGTCGTTGTCAGATGCACCACGGATTGTAGGAAAAGTGCCAGTGGTCCCAACCGCTCAGTTGTATTCCCATTCTCGTGATCTTTTTCGTTATTAGTTTAAGGGCTAATATCAAGCGCTACGGCTTGCATATACTTACTTCTCTCTGTGATGTATCTACTTATGTAGAACAAATATGGAAACCAGGCAAACGACGTCAAGAATTGAACGACCAGGATCTTAGCCATGCGAGTTGTGACAGTTTCTTTCAACTTTTGAATATAAGACTCGTGTCTAGGTAAACTCCTCGTCGGAAGCGCTTGGGGGGCTGAATAGGAGGCGGGTGCATGGAAACCGGCCACGCACGCGATGCTAATTGTTCCAATAATGATGATGGCCGATATAAGAGCTAGCTCTTGCATGTGTAATTCAATCGTCCTCAAAGGTGGCAGGCCGTAAGACAAGACGTAATACAACACACTTGTCAAGCTGATCACTCGGCTAGCCCATGTGTTGACATCCAATTGCTGAGTGACGTGACATTCATCAACCATCTTAGCGCGAGTTCCGACTTGGACAGCCTGCGCAGAAGCATATAGCAGTACAACAGCCAAAATACACACGAATATCTTGGTATTGCATGCTGGCCAAGTTCCTATACAAGAACTGTCCAAGCCATTCGCAATCGTAGAATTCCACGCTTGTGTGAGCAGCGCAAAAAGTAATCCAACGCCGCCTAGCAGTACGATTGGTTCTCGTCTACCCACCTTCTCCTTCAAAGTATCACTCAGTATCCCGAAGAATGGCTGGAGGGTGGCTCCGCATAAAGGAGGGATAATCCAGACAAATGCAATCACGGCAGGTCGAATGCCAATGCCCAATAAGAAATCCTATCATGCTAGTCAATACTGGAAAAGAGTTTATAAACTGAGGTGCCTACTGTGCCATCCGCAAACTGGGAGCAATATGCCGACTGTAGACTTTTGATTAGTCAATACGTGCACGCACAAGTCGAACCGAAGATTGACTGACCCTGCCAGGCTAATTGTCAGAACGAGCATCTCATAACTCGATTTAACTGAAGGGTACGATTGCAGATCCGTGTCGTCGACAAGTAACCGACTGGAGGGTTCTCTTAAGCGAGATACTTCTAGATTGTCGTCTTCGTCAAGCTCTGGTGCTTCCGCGTAGTGGTACGCCATCTTCGCGCTAGTTACATTAACACATGTGTTGCCTTACCTGCCTAGAAATTGGCAAAGGGGTAAACCTCTTAGGAAATAATAGGTTTATCTTGTACTTTCTAGATATGGCTAGAGGGAGTTAGGTCGGTCCTGAAACGAGACAGCAAGACATTGGACCGAACATTGTTGCAGTAATTACTTATCTTTCATCAGTATAAACCCTAGTAATCAAGGGAAGCCTATGCAGGTAAGCATTGCTGACCGTTTCAGAATGTATAATTCAGTTAAGGTGACATTTCTACTAAGAATAAGAGGCACAGAGCGAATGCTAGTTTCAGGGCAATTACCGAGCCCAATTCCGAAGCGGTACCGATTCCGGTGCAGATGTCAGCATGATCCGGAAGCCAAGACACAGAACCGAGAGGACGCATCATAGCCGTAATAACACTAGTACAGACCATGGGTTCGAGTATGGACTCATCGAGGAGGATAAGGTAGCTCAAGGTAGCTATTTGGGATTATCGGATTTGACGCACGCGCATACCCCCTCGCACCTCCTTTCCTTGTAACCCATCTAGGAAATCAATTTCACGAACATTGATTAATAAACTCTCTTTTACGTTCTCACAAGGATCTTTATACGCCAGGCGTGTACAATGGAGACCATCAAATCGGCCTTCTCGCGGCTTTCGCTCAGATCGTCGCCACAAACGCGACCGAATCAGAGCTATACCGACGATGAAAGCCAAGAGTATACGGAGGACGAACAAAAACAAGGTTTCCTAAGGCCTAAAGAACAAGACCAACCTGCTGAGTTTGGAAACACAGCGGCGAACGCTGCCTCGCGGCCGTATTCGGTGTCGATATATCGCGTGGTGGCAATAGTCGTGAGCGCCGTTGTTCTGACGGCGGTCGGTTCAGTGTTCATAACCCGGTCCTCCATACGCAGATCCGGGGACCCGTGGAATTACAAAGACGTCTCCGAGCATGCTACCGAGGTGATTGCAGATCTAATCACGACTTCGGAGCCGGCACAGTTCCGCATGAAATCCCCGTGCGGCTCGACAGCCGAGGAAGCCAAAGCTCGGGGATGCCATTTTGATACCATCTCCTTCTGCTGGCTTCCTGACGAGTGCTACGACTGGGAGCTTGTGGCACACTTCGAAGCGACGAGGAATTGGGAATATTATGCAGATCAAGAGGTGAGCATTTAGGACTATCTTTTTTTTTTTCTCCCTTTCACGGGTGTATAAGGAGCAGACCCGACCCAAAGGAACCTCATTGAGAGCTTGATCCTTAATACGTATTTCTTGACTCCTCTTGCCCCAAGTATTAGTTATTAACCTTCGACTATGATGAAAAAAGGGGACAAAGCCTATCAGCCGCGAAGAGCTTATTGGAGGCCACGGCAACAATTTGTGGGTTAGCTGGGAATATCACCTACGCCACTGCTTGTACATGTGGCTTAAGTTCCATCGAGCGGTATTAGCAAAAGGGGATCCGAATAAGCCGCTGATTGATAGCTACATTGCCAACCTCAACCATACCAACCACTGTGGCACGATCTTGCTAACCGATCGGGATGTTGCTTTCTCAACGCTTAACACCGAGACCTTGGTGAAATACCCAGACTGTGGAATGCTCTAGGTGAAGATAACAAAATAGATATTAGGAAACTAGTGATAGTGGAAGTTTATGATAGCATTACTTGAAGAATACCCCCCTATTGCGTATGCTGGCTTAATGCGATGTCTTCAGAGGTAGAGATACCAACTTAAAATCGGCATTAGTATGTATTTATACTAATAGAACATGAAAATTAACTTGAGATACGCAGTACTATAATAAAACTAATTGCAAAGAATGTCAGGTCTTGCCGTGGTACGATATTACGGATCATCACCGGCTCTTATAAGTGCCTCAAGACATTCAGTAAAAGAATTTAGATCTATGAATTGAGTACTTGCGATTTCTTTTTCTAGTTTCGTGAGAAATAATATTTATTAGTTCATCTTTTGAAGACAATGGCTACAGCGAACTAGGAGGGAGAACTATTAACTCTAATACCCTAAGCAATTAGTGTAATTACACATCTTTTTCATTCCATTATTAGAACATCAAACGTCTCGAATAGTACGGCGGATGGTTGATGAATGGTACATATAATGGTCTGTCCGGCAGCTGCAAGCTTTTTCATGAAACGGCAGATTTCGTAGGCCGATTGGCCGTCAAGACCCGAGGTTGGTTCATCCAAGAAGAGCAATGAAGGTTTGGCAACGAGTTCTGTCGCAATCGTTAATCGCTTGCGTTGCTCAATAGAAAGTCCGGAGCTGGGGGCTTGTCTGCTGTTAGCTTATTGGTAATCAATCGATACTTATTGACTTACAGCCTATAACAGCATGTTGAAGTGGGAAAAGCTCCAGTAGGCCCATGATATATTCAACATATTCAACTTTCTCTTCGTCTGGTATATGGTGAGGCTGTCGTAGTCTTGCGGAGAAAAGAAGGGCTTCCCTAACGGTTGCCGTAGCTTCATGGACATCGTTCTGTTCACAATATCCTGTGTCGCGCTGAAAACTGACTCCTTGAGGTTTTCCATTGATAAGGATTGACCCCTTAACCGTACCCTGGTCTTTTCGCTGGGCGAGGACGTCCATTAAGGTGGTCTTGCCAGCACCTGAACTCCCCATGAGTGCTACCAGCTTGCCTGGTGTAATAAAACCCGAAATATTACGCAGGAGTTGTTTTTCAGAGCCACTAACATGAACAAAGTAGTTGATATCCCGAAAGGTAAACACAGTCCCGTCTGTTGCTTGGCTTCTCTCCTGAGCCCCGTCCTTCAGAACGCTGTCAGTGGCTATTCCTTTCTCCTCATCTTTTCGCTCTGATATGGACTGCATATACGCTCTCTTCTCGTATAGAATCTTTGAGCCGCGCGTACGTTGTAGATTAAGCTCGAAGCCAAGGGCGGTCAGGATAGCAAAGAAGATCCAGAAGGCGATAACAATCCCAATATTTCGCCAGACATGCTGCGTGAAATCTCCATACTGAGCTTTGAGAAATTGTGCACCGCTGTATGTAGATTGACCAGGCGTAGAGCCGGGCGCACTACAACCACGATACATATCCTCGTAACTACCCCCGTATGGGACGAACTGGGGCTCGATACACTCTAGTGTTAATCTCCCTGTCTCACTGCCTGCTAGGGCACTAAAAGTATATTGTACTGGGTTGATGTAAGCTATCCAGCGAAACCATACATGCATGCTAGGAACGGGAATGAGGTAGCCTATAAAGTAAGTCAGCAATTCCTTCAGTTATATCGGAGTTTCCAAGCACACTAGGTGAATAATTACCTGCGTAAACCATAATTGCCATTGTCGACCAGCCTGCTATTTGAGACGCGACTCCAAAATGGGAGTTCCAAGCACCAATCATTCGGTAAAATGATAACAGACAGAGCGTGAAGATAATATAGATAAACCACTGTGTGAAAAACTTGCCACCGTCTCTAGTGAAGCCTACCAGGAAGTAGTATATAATCTCGAAGATACTGACACCCAAGATAGTGAAAGGGATATCAGCGAGCGTGCAAGCGATTGCCTGCGCGGCTGGCCTTGCGAAGCCAAATAGCTTATGTCGAGAGAATATAGGGCGGCCCATGAACGAGCCAGTTGTTTCGGATAAACAATTTAACCCAAGATATAAGACTGGCCAGAAGAGAGCGCTAGCGCGATCGAAAGTTGCGGCACTGGTGGCAGCAAGATGATAAAAGAGACTCCCAGATACCAAAGCAATTATGACATTTGAGGTAATCTTAAGAGAATTAGTCCAACGGTCTCCCCATATAACTTGAAGTTGTCTAATTTCCCTGTTAATGAAAGTCTATTTGATAACAGTGCATTTGTATATTGAGCCATACCTTGTTGTACAAGCCCAAACTTGCTTTGCAAATGAAACCTGGCAAACACTGTGATCTCGAGAGAGGAAAGGCAATGTCCGATTTTTTTCGAGCGCCCGTCGCTTATCAAGGCTATTGACCTCGGCTGTTAGTAGTTGTGTATCTATCTTCATAGCATCCCGTGCGGTGCTATACGTAGTACTGTTTTTATAGGCTCGTTCGAACTCCTCTACTGTCTTCGGAGCCGTTGACTCGAATCCAGGAAGAAGCTCTCTTTCTGTCGGGACCGTAACGCTGGTCAAGAAGTCTGCCACATTTCCGCAGGGCGGGCACCGAAAGCCCAGGTTCTCAAAGTAAGCTTTGGCTTCCGAGGTAGGTCCGTAATAAATTTACTTTCCTTCTGCAAGCACTAAAACTTTATCGAACTGATTATAAATACCATTTCCAGCCTGGTAAAGAGTCGCTATCATTGTCTTACGTTGATCATCGGTGACCCGTCTGAGGACTTTGGCAAAGTCAAATGCGTTGCTAGCATCTAAGCCTCGTGTTGAGTTGTCCCAGCATTGAACCGAGGCCTTTGAGTACGTCAGTATAATACACTTAGAAGCGGGAATTTGCTACTCTCACCTCTGTTGCCATAACTTCGGCAAGGGATACACGCTTTCGCTCCCCTCCAGAAACGCCTCGAATGAACTCGTTACCAACGACTGTCTCCATTGTATGAGATATTCCCAGAGAATCTAGAATGACCTCAGTTTTATCTCCAATAAGCCTTTCTTTTGAAGTTGTCGACTCTGGGCCTTGCTTTGTCATTTTCGTACCAACCGCAAATTCCATAACTTCTGACACTGTCAAGCTAGGAAAATGCTGATCGTCTGCTATAAGTCAGTCGATCTGGATTGCCCACACAACTGGGGCAGACAATTACCTTCTGTATTCATGACTATCTTGTGTCTGAATCTCCGGGCCTGTTCGTGACCAATGTTTCCGTAACGAACCTTACCGGAGACACTGGAAAATTCCCGCCGCATATTTGCAAGCACTTTGAGAAGAGAGGTACATCCAGATCCCGGTCGGCCTAGTACGAGTAGCTGCCAGCCCTGAGGTGAGTCGTCGTAAGAAATAAATAGGGCAAAACATCCTCTTACCATTTCTCCCGGTTTTACCTGACCCGTCACGCCTTGGAGAATAAACTATAAAATTTGAGTAGGCGTAGATTTTTGGGGAAGGGGGCGGATCCATGATGTGCCAGTCAGAACTAACCCTCTTAACATTCTCATCTTTCTTCAATGAAGGTAGTAGACCCGAAACAACAGACGAACCCGTTGAAACATAACTCTCTCCAAAACCTTCGACTTTGACCGCGATATCCTTAAAGCTTACAGTCAGGACTGACGTGAAGTTTCGTTCGGCTTGAGTCTCGTCGGGGAGAGCCGCTTTCTCATTGTCAGATACATCGGTTGAAGACATTGGGAAATTCACAACTCTGTGAGCTTGAACGACATGCTGAAATCGAGAATTAATTCCGTGACTAGGAAACACAAAGCATTTTGTTTTTATGTTTTTATCTGCTACAAGTCCTCGAGCCCGTCGGAATTAGACGTTTCGCTGATCTCTTGACCTGTGGTACCCAATCAAGCTTCTGAATTTGACCGGTTGAATATAGATAATTTGGCGCCCCATCGATCTAGTCTCTAGGGCCATCTATTTAGGACATTCCTAGCTAATATTTTTTTTTTCTTTTGACAAAATCTAAACGTCAATACCTTCGAGCGAGCTAGCATACTAGTCGGTGATGAAAGTTCGGAATTACGGAATTAAGACGTTCGGAGCTCTACGTCTTGGTACCCTCCTAAATGTGGCCCTTACTTATTTGCGACATCGTTGTAATTCCGCTCGGCTTGTTTTGTTATTGAACCACTCGACAGTATTCCACTACTCGGAGCGCGGTCGATAATGACTCGTAGCGCCGCAAATATTACTAAAGCCTGTGAGGTATGCAGAAAGGCCAAGCTCCGGTGCGACGGCGGTACGCCATGCCGGCGCTGCGTGACCAAGGACCGGCAAGCCGACTGCGAGTATCGGCTGCGATCTCGTATTAGGAAGCCGACTCGGCGCCCCCAATCTCAAACAGGCTCTGAAGATGCGTCACCCGCCAGCCACTCTAGTCAAAGAATCAACAATATCGGCGAAGTTACCGAGCTCAATACTGTCCAGCCGGAGCCAGATTCTGGCGATGCTGCTCATAATGAATACCATCAGAGTGTAGCGGCAACCCACGAGGTATACCACTGCTAACTGTCTCATTACTTCAGGATATCCCCTACAATCCCAAAAATCACTGACGTGTAATCATTCACAGTACGCGCCTGATTGTATTTTTACCTCAAGGTTATTCTATGGCCCTTCCTCAGCCTTCGCTTTCTCGCAGCAGGTATACCGAATTCTCTGGCGGCTTGCCGACCAAGATGATAATGACAATGCTCACCTCTCCGGCAACACCGACACAGTCCAGGAAGGAGGTCCAGGGCTCAGTCTTTTCAAACAGCGAGCCATCTTTTTCGGGACCCCAGCCAGGGTGGATTTGAGATATGTGTCTCAATCTATTACTCAACCCACGCTTTGTGAATGGCTCCCACTAAGTCAAGCCGAGCAACTCTTAGAACATTTCAACTCAACAAATCATTTTCAACATCCGTTCTTCTCACCGTCTGAGATGTCTGGTCTTCTTCATGATGTATACGACAGTGAAGCAAACGAGCCTGCATCCGCTCAAGTGAAAGCAATTGTTTTCGCCACCCTAGCAAATGGGGGGTTGACCACATGTAATACAGACCTTGCCGAATCACTGTTCCACCGGGCCAAGCAGGAAGCAGCCACTTGTGACGACGAAGTCAGTTTGACCATGACTCATTTTTCGTTATTACTTGCAACATATCAGGACAACATAGGTCGCCCACACTCGTCATATTTACATACTGGAGTTGCCTCGAGGAAATTATTCGCAATGGGTCTACATAGCTATGGGCCTGAAGGTAACACCCGACCGGACATGATACAAAAGCGTCGCATCATGATTTGGAGCGCTTATTATCATGAAACGTAAGGTTCCTTCAGTTATTGTGCTCATGAACCATATGAACTAACATCATGTCTGATAATTAGTATGCATGCCCTGTTTCTAGGCCGTGAGAGCACATATAAAAAGGCTAGCATTCGGGCACCGTTCCCCGATAACCAACCGGCGCTTGTTGGACTATGTAAACTCGCTCAGATCGCAGAGGATAGCGCAGCCACTATATACAATCTAGGCTGTACATCTCTGTGGCAATTATACCAGGCCGCGGAGAAGATACACAGCAGGCTTCAGACCTGTGCAGAAGAGTTGGGCATAGCATCGGCTGCCGTTACTCGTTCATCGCTGTTCACGCAAACTTCTATATTGCTTTTGAACAACGGTGAGTGTTATTAAGCAGTCCCCAGACCTTTTGCACGGTCGGCTAACCATCGTAGTTTATTATCACATTCTTCTCCTAACCTTTCGACCTTTTCTGATTGCCGAGTTTGCTTTACACTTGAAAAACTCATCACCACCCAAAAACCACATGTGGCTTCGACGGGCCTGTCGAATAGCTATAGAGGCTGCACAGGATTGTATAGTATATATGAACGAAGCTTACCAAGACTCCAATTTATGCAAAACTGTTCGGTTTGGGGCATTTTTCCTTGAGTCCAGTGCCATGGTGCTGTTCTACGATATGTTAAGGAACCCCTCCAAATTGTCTTACAATAAAGAATACGTCAAGACAGCGCTCAATTGTTTGGACCAAATGGTCAACGACGAACCGATAATACATGCGAAATCATCGATGAAAGAAACAGCTAGGATCATCGAACAGTACCTCTTAACGAACAAGATTGAGCGACGAATGCCGGAGCAACGCGAGGACTGTGAACAGACCAGTCACACAGAAGAGGCATCTCGGCAGCAAGACATCGCCGCCATCCCCGCAGCAACACACGACTTCCTGGTAGACGAGTCACAGCATATGATTTATTTGAACGGCATGCCATCCGAATCCAATAGATATAACGTCGGAACTACAGTCAGCAGCAATGTCCAGGACCCCCTTTTCCAGTATCACAATCCCAATTTTTTCACCACCGACCTATTCAATTTCTTCCCCCTTGACACAATATCGGATGACTCTACTAGTTCTTGGCAGATGTAACATATTATTCACGCTCTCGGAAAGTAACATGTGGGATGTCGCGATCGTGACTCAAACAATTTTTCATGCATTAAATTCTCAGTGTAGTAAAATATCCAGATATGAGAATATGCTTAGCATATCGTGGTAAGAAAATCATGACTTTAACTAAAACTAATGAGTTCTCCATCGCCGACCTACAGCTCTCGTGAATAAACTGGTCAATTTTGAAAGCAACGTTTCAATACACCGGGCCCCTTCAGAAGCAAGATGTGCCATTTCCTACTTTCATCGTCTCTCAATCCAGCCCAAGCCTTCTCCTGAGGAACTCCTTAAAGCCCTTATCAATAGAGGCGGAAAACGCCATGAACAAGAACATATTCGAAGTTTGGGGAGATGGAACGGTGCAGAAGTCCGGCACAATCTCCAGCTCGCGGAGCTTATTAAATCGCACGAGATCTCCGACCCAGTCCAGTGTATCATGGCGAATATCGACCAGGAGCGCTATATCAGTGCTGGAGAGCTCACGGGGATGAGTCCTATTCGCCTCCCCCTTGGAATACCACCCCTGGTCTTCGACCTGGCCGGCTTGGACGACGAGGCGCAGATGCTCTACGGAGAGATTCTCGCACAGATACGCGCACACTATAAAAGATCGTGAGTTACGTATCTTACGTCAAAAAGCCATCACATGTCCCAACACTTGTCAAGGACAAACTTCGAAAATAAAAAAGCTGCTAGGATAAGGATACTCACTAGTCTGCCATTCACACCGGTCACTCCAGCTATCGAAAAGCCAAGGGCCCCTCTTATAGATCGCGATCCGTTTCACCAGGCCACGTGTCTCAGGTGTGAGATCTGAGAGGAAAGGTCTTGGGGCCTCAACATCCGGTCCGAAATCAAACTCGTGACCCGCATACACCAAGTGCGCCGTCTCGGCCCACACAGCACGATTTACACGCATCAACGCGGTGCAGAAATACGCCCCCTTGTTCTCTAAACAGTATGTCGTTTCAACGCGGCGGCGGCGGAAGGACCGTTCCATAATCTGATATCGTGACCGCGTTGGGGATGAGGATTGAGGTCGCTGGGGTTGGCTGTGTTCACAGCATTTCCGACGCTGGAACGTGGTAGTGTCCCTTCTATTTCGGATCGATATTGTTTTCGGCTTCCCATTGTTGGGTCTGCTGTTTATGCCTGTATCCGGGCATACTCCCTCATTGTCGGTATTCGCAACCGTCTCCCCTGCATCGAAGAGATACGAGTATATCGCCAGACGCAGCTCGGCGGGTATACGCATAAAGGGAGACTCCATGGTGATTAACGTATGTGTTTTGTGCCTCTCCTATTCTCGAGACGAAGCTACAGCTATTAGGGACTATGGTCCTAACAATCAAGACTGCAACTCAAACAGGTGCGCATGAAGGGGCGAGGCAATCAAAGGATGAACAGCAACTCCTTGACTAGATATTATATTCTCTCTTGTTCTCCTTTGAGTAAGGAGGGAAACGAAAGGAGAACCAATATTGGCGTCCTCATTTATATGAGTCACTACCCGCACCGGATGGGTACCTATATAATAGCCAATATGATGCTTCTGATCCTGCATTCCCAATAGTTAAACATATCATATAATGAAACAATTCAGGGCAAGTCCCACCTCACCTTCTATGTACATACTCAATCCATGCGTCATCTAGGTGTCCCAAAAAAAGCTCGCCCACAGCATCTCAATCTACTAAGTACGTTACTTTATCTCCGGTATTTTATCGCTTCGATAGCAAGCGGTGAAATAACACCCCCCACCATTGCATTATCGTGGACTCATAAAACATGCCATTGGCAGGGAAAAGAAAATTTTTGAAGGAGAAAAAAAATCGAAGATAAAAAGAGCCTGCCTTTCCGGTTCGAACAACCCAGGACCTGGTCATATCCACCGCACCCGAAGGTACGAAACCAAACACGACATCGAATCCGCCTCGAATACACCGCCAATGAACACAGAGCCCCTAATCTAGGCGACCCAGTCGCAAAGGGAGCCGCATCCCGAAAAGAGCCGATGTGTCCCAAACCGGTCCCAAACGCGATCCAGCCAAGATCAAATCAAGCATTCTAGGGTCGGCACTACACGTGTAGCCGCAGGTGGATTCTAGAAGTGTTGCATTCCGGTCCGCCGCCATATCATGCAGGCCTCTAACACTCCGGGACTGGATTCCGCCATAACTTGTAAGATGCCTGATGCCTGTGGTACCCATATATTGCGGCGGCGTAGTACTTGGTCTGCTTTTAATAGGCATGCATACGCATAATGTACTGAGTATGTACGAGGAGTCGGACGATCAGGGAAAATCGCGACGGGGCCTCCCGTAAAAACCAGATAAGCTTGCTGTGATTCTTCGATATTCAGGTACTGTTGCATCCAACTTTTTGGCACGTTCTAGATTTCTTTGATGGCTACAGCATATAAGTACATACCCGTTGGTGTCTTGCATCAATGCGCATAGATTAGATTTCCCTACCTATCTCGAAAGGGGCTAGTCAGATTGGCAGGGGTAAGCTGCCTGGGCTACGAGTATGAAATTTTCTACAGTCGTCATTCCATACACTAAAGCTTTCTTTACTTCGTTTTCATAGACAGTGTCTTTCTATTGTTCTAAGCCTGTTCTATTTGCGGCTTGCTCCAATATAAACCATTTCTCGGGTGCAATATGAAGCATTGTCTGTAGTAACTGGTATATAACTAGTGTAGATGTTAAATAACTAAGGCTAAGGTGCAACTCCCCAAGTCAGACTAGGTTGGTGGAGGTGTAGCACGATAAGTAATCCTAATAGTACGTTACAGATCATCATAATCTACTAACTTCCGGTGTTTTCCGGTTGTGTACGATTCGTCTGGATCCTCCAAGTACAGAGTCTAAAATGTCGGTGTGTATGAGTTGTATTATTAAAATCTGAACTTCAAGGTAAATAACCGGATTCTCAGGCTTCTTTGACATCAAGAAAGCGCCTTGCGACAGCAGGGATTCACATGATTGTCGCCTAGCCAGTCTGGCGGTACGTAGCTTAGCCAGGTGGGATTACGCATTCGCTGCATCCTTTGGTCGTTATTAAAGGTAGACCTAGTAAATTTTTATAAAAAGTTGTCGGACCGCACATGCTTGACCTTCCATCCTCCCTGTCAGAGTCGGGTGAGTCAAGTATAGGGGTATGCATTCTTGTTGCATGTATTGTATTCCCTGACTATACATACATATCCTTTATTTTCGAGTCAAGCTCGTCATACTTGCTTTCTTCTCTCCTCGATTATAGATGATAGATTTGATGACCCGAGATGTTAGACTATTATGATATCAGTAATCTAAGTATTATTCTGATACGCGACGATGGATTACATCGCATATGTAATCATATCGCACGCATTTCAAACAAAAACGCAAGAATAAGCCGTTATGGCATGTGAATGCGTTATTTCCAAAATACTCTACCCTCCATTAATCTCCTCGCAGTTCGGAGAACCGTAGCCGACTCCAGTTCTCCTGGATTCGAGAACTTCCCATCAACACCAAGTACACCACTAGCATGATGTATGACTGTCGCGAACTTGTCACTGTCACCTCTTGCTGCACACTCAAAGACAGTAGTACCCTGGAGCTTCGCCGCGGCGGCTATCGCCAATGCGACTGTAATCGGGATGGCCTTATGTGGTTGCCCAACAGACATGGCACGCACCTCGATGTTGGAGCGCGATGGGTCGGCTGGTGGAGCGACGATAGCGATCTTGGGCACGCTTCCCGGCGTCTGGTCCTCAGACGGCGCGAGACCCATCTTCACTGCTGCCATCCGGCGAATGGACTCTAATGTGGATTTCAGCGTAGGGTGGTCGTCAATCTGCTGAGGCGTAAGGTTGCATGGAACGCCGAGCTGCGAGGCCGAGACGAAGACACACGGATTCGCCACGTCGATGCATGTGACAGTGAATCCACCAAAGGTATCCGTAGCAGAGCCTGTAGGGAGCAGCTTTCCTGTCCGCGAGCCAGCGGGCTTCATAAACTGCAGGCGAATGGGAGAGGCCAATCCGGAGACGCCATCGATGGCGAGGTCTCCGCCGGCCGCGGCTTCGGCAACTTCGCCCTCAACGACAACCGCGAAGCTCGAATGGATGATCTTGTCGGTGTTTGTGTTGTGAATTCGCACTGTCACTTCGTCCCCGTCTCTCGCCCCCCTTTCCACTGACGTGATGCCCGTGTCGATGGCGTATGGGCCAACGGCCGATAGCATGTTCCCGCAATTACTTGAGTAGTCCACTTGTGAGTTATCGACGCCAAGCGACACGAACGTGTAGTCGACGTCGGCTTCGGGGTGAGAAGATGGTCCTACGTAGTACTACGTAGTACACACACCTTCGAGAGCGATGAGATCCCCCCACCCATGCCGTCGAGCTGGCGCATGTAGGGGTCTGGTGAACCGATGCAACCTAAGAAGATGGAGTCCCACTGCGATTGATCTGAAGGGAGATCCTCGCGACGCAGCATTATTCCGCGGGAGGTGCCGCCTCGATAGTATGATGCAGGTATAGACTGTTGACGCTTCAGCGCCGCCTTTTGCGCCTGCATCGTCGTGCTGAAGCATCTCGTCCGTCGTGTAGGCGAAGTCAAGGCTTGGCGCGCTGTCGAACAGCGCGCCACTCGCTCCATTGTGAGAATCAATTGGCGCCGTCTCTACCCCAGCTAACAAATATGATCAAATTCGCAAAGAGAGTTGTTAACAAAGTTTGGACTCATCTGTCCCCTCGTGGCAATAAGAGAGCCATATGGTTTAACTACCTAGGTAGCTTATAACAACCTCTGTATTTTGGAATAATTGTCGCATCAAGAAAGGCGTAGTAGGATATTTCCGACGGCATCCGTACCTACCTAGGTTAGGTACTTAATTTAACTTAGCATTTCGGATCTATCCGATACCTGGCTCCGCTTCTAGCAGCTCTCAATGCACCGTCTCTTGCTGCGACTATGGAGACTAGGTTAACAGAATTGTTACCGCGTTGCAAACACCTGGATCGTTTATAGGCAATGGTGTCATACAACAAGCATATATGTCCTCTGATATGCCCCCTTCAGGCTCTAAATTTGTCCTTTTATAGTAATCAACTCATCTTTGTTCCATTTTAACTACGCGATGTTTAGACTTTCACTATCTTCTCGCAATAGCAAATCTATAGAAGCGACGAGTTTGTCTTATGTGCATATTAATAGCGCTTTATTCGCCGTTTATCTCATGTTTATGGTTCTCATTCGCTTGTGCGCTACGTGGGCGCCTCGAGTCCAAATGATCGCCCTCTAACGATCCAGTTTCCGTTTAAAATGGTCTGCCACCAGCTCTCGAGAAACTCCCGAGGCCGCCACCAGATTTAGGAGAAGTCGTATCATACTTGAAGAGATTCCGTAAGTTCCACAGGAACTTCCCACCCATGTGAAGTATGTGCTCGTATCGCTGCATTCACTGCCTCTGCATAGCTGTATTGAGTCTCGCTGTTAGTTTGCCTTTCCAGCCGTGCAGGTTTAGGTTCCAGGTTGCACATTGCTAGACGAACTTGTAGTAGTACGCTTTCCATACTGCTGACTGGAGACCAACCCGTGTTCGTGAGCAGTTCCATACACATAGCGCCTCCGGAGGTGACATGACCCCCACCGCCCATTGAAAAAGGCAGGAATCGTGGTTTAATTACTCGAACAAAGGGCGGCGTCACAGGGAACCCACGGAGAAAGCGAATCCCAACCACGATGCTAGTAATACCAGCCTTTTTCATGTCTTGAGCCAAAGGCAAGCTCGGGTCAAAGGAGTGCAGCTCAACAATCCACTCAAACATGTTTTCGATCTTTTCAAAGTTGATATACCATCCAAGTTCGTGTAGAGGTGTCTCAGATTGGATCTTTTCGAGTTTTTGAAGTTCTCTTTGAATAACCTGCTGTGCAGATCTCGTTGCATAGGACGGAGGGGCAAGTTTAGGTAACTTGGAAAAGTCTAAACTTCCCGGACGAAAATCTGTCAGGAACTCTTGGTTGGTTGGAGTTGGAGGGAATTTGTTGTTTGTGGCTGGTTTGACCCTAGTGGCATGACTTCCAACATCTTCCTCCAAGGCAAGAAATTTGATATCTTCCCTATCCTCACCATCGGTTTCATCGCCACTACCCTCGCCTGAAGAAGAAGTACCACAACGCTGCCATAGCTGACCCGAAGGGATGGCAATCTTTGGGACAACTACTACAGAGCCATCTCCGTAAGCATAGTTGTTCATTTAATAGCCAGTAATCGGAGAGAACTAGGGATAGATGGATAGAAAGAATGATATGTTAAACTTACATCTCTTGTTTTGTGGCCCTGTTATTGTGTGCTGCGGGTCTTGGGCAAACTCCTCTTCCTTGTTGGGTGAGGGTTTTCTTTTACGAGGCGGAATTATTTGAGGTTCCATTGGGCGAACGAACAGATACCGACACTGAATCCAATGCAAGACATCGACAACATAACAGAGCGCGCAGTGCTTAAATTTGTCTGGTAGATTGACAAGTTCGTTGAGGCTTATGGCACTCGTGATCTTCAATAAGGATTGTGGCCAGCACACCTATGCAAACCGTTAGTTTGAAATTATCATGGGACGGGAAATAACATGCTAGGCTGGCATACCTCCTCGGTTGAGCTTCCATTAGGAGGGCCCACAAGACCTTGGTTGCGGCAGTATCCTAAACTATAATCGAAGGATCGACTGAAGTAGACACCATGACCATAGGCTCGACCATTTGCCGTAACATTAAAATTGAGCCCCTCTCTTATAATTGAATGCCAATTTCCAATTGGACTGCCACTTTTGAGATAGATAGGGTTAGTGAATATCTAACCAAACCCCGAAAGCCGGTGGTTCTACGGCCCCAACCTTACACGAGTGGATACAGGTTGGTCCGGAACACTATTAATAAAAGAGGGATGATATTTGAATATACTTACTGCCATGCGAGTATTGTGCGGTGTGGGTTTTTAACTTCCTGTAGAGCATCAAGAAAAAGTGTCTCTTTCTCCGGAGAACCTTGCGCGAATCTGAATTGAATCCAGCCATCGACTCCTGTTATCTTTTCTCGGGTTCGATCGGGTCTCTTGTCTTCCATGCCACTTGAATTCGCATCCTTATCAGGAGGATTATCAAGCTGGACAATGAAAGAACGATTTGATGCAATAATCCACCTGAGCAACTTCATTGATTCCGAAGGGATCCGATCCCACCTTGTTAACTGTCGATATTGATCGGCCATCAAATAGGACCTCATCTCTCTAACTGACGGCAAAGCGGAAAGCAATAAGATCAGTGAAAATGCCTTCTCCTCATTTGTCTGGAGTTCATCAAGAGGCTGGGTGCATAGAACCAACTGCCCCGAAGTACGGCCAATTTCGTTCCAATCCCAAGTCTGAATCGCCGCATATTGGGCCGGTCTCACAGGTACCGGGAACCGAGACGCGATGTGAAGTTGAATTATCGACCCGTTCTTTTCTTCGATGCGGGCGTAATGGAATACATCTATATTCGGATTGTGATGTGTATGAATAAGTACCCAACGGCCCGTTGTCAAAGCTGGATCGTTCGCACGAGTCTCTTGAGTTATTCTGGCCTCTGTGTCAGGCCAGTATATCTCGACTTCTCGTGGATCGACCAGGGTCCCATAGTCCTTGATGTGCATAACCGAACCGCTAGACATGAAACCTGGGATCCGAACACAGGGTACTTTCAAGTCCAAGCCCAACGGGAATTCTCGTAGCTGTGGTTTTTTCCAGTTATATAGGCTGGCGTAACAGAAACTGATAAGTAGGTCGACGACGTATTCTTGGTTGATTATTTCATGATCGATGCTTGGGCCAAGACCTATATTCATGTATTGGAACAAGCAAAGCGGGTTGCCACAGACATATGGTTTGAGGGCTTCAAAGTTCCCAATAGTTTTCTCGTGGCAGATCATACAATATTCCGTGCACTTCACTAAGTAGCGTAAAGAAAACTGAATTGCAACAAGAGGCAGTGAAATTGGGCCATTGCTTGATAAATGATCGTCTAATAGAATTGGTGGGAGATTTGTGTCGACGACGTTGGTTGACTTGGCTTCAAGATTTGAGAACTCTATTGATTCATTGGCCCACACAGTTGACTTATTAAACCGTGATTGAATGCTTTTAGCTTCGTCCCAAGAGACGTTGTACCCTGTAAGCGATATATTCAGTACTTCATACTTGAAGACGGGATGAAAAAAATAAAAAATAAAAAAAGCCTCGAGAGTCACTCACTTTTTCTCAACTTCATCATACTAAGAAAATCGCTCTCGAGAAGTAGGTCAATAGAACCCCCAACCCCAAAAGTTAAAAACTCATTACCAGGTGCTGATGAATTCTCAACACTAGCAGATTTCTCCTCAGTGAGTTCCGAACGACTTTTTTGAGCGAGTGGCGAAAAGGCCGCGATAGCTTGAGTTAACGTTGGCCGGTATTTCGAGCATCGTCGGAGCCTATATTTAACTCTCAAGTTAATGATGGTCATTTTATAGAATGGAAACAGCTTCGTGGGATTTCAGTAGTAATACAAGTATGCCAAGATATGCCAGAAGGTGGCATAAAAGGCTCAAGCAGACTGACCTGAACTCCAGAGGAATCTGTCCAGCTGGTCTTTCTAGCGCGTCTTCGAATGAGACATATTCGCTCGAGCACTTCATGAGAAGAACAAGGTAATCGGACGGCTCTAAATTCCATGCGTTATGAGTCTCTTTTGATAGACAGAGTTTGCTGGCCTTGACAGACATTGCCATTATGCCGTACTCCGCTACCTGATCGATGCCGTATATCTTTCCAACCTTGAAGCCCGCATTTCGAACAGCTCTGAAGTCCTGGCGAATTCGCTGTAAGACAACATCGCGCACAATTCCTCGTCCTGTGCCTTGGAATCTATCGTGGTCATCAAAACCACCTTCGTCGTCGTCGTCGTCATAGTCATATGGAACATCTGTATCATCGTCATCCGAGTTTTCTAAAGACTCAGCGTCGTCGTCGTCGTCGTCGTCTACATCCGTCATCATGATATTATCATCATCGCCATCCTCTTTGATATTTGTAGAATCCAAACTATCGCAAAGCAGGTGACCGAGAGATCTGAGTAAATCGATTATTCGCAGGCCCCTAGTCGATGTAATCGCATTATCGAGGACTATGCGAATGTTTGACGGGATATCCTCATTCGTGTACACAATATAATAACTGTCACTAGGATATCCTGCCGTGTCTGTCACGAGTGTTAGTACTGCTGTGGCCTTTCTAGCTGCGCGAAATCACCCGTTGTACCAAAATGCCCTATGGTCTAAAATTATGCCGAAGTAAGATAATAGGATTAACTTCTCCAGACATAGTGTACGGCCAACAAAACTGGACACTTACTTTCAGGTATGACGTGAATTTTTATCTCACCACGAGGGACGCCAGGGTGGACGAAGGCGAAGATGAATTCATCTGTTGGAGGCAAAAGAATGAGAAACAACCAGTTAGCCATCGTATCACGTATCACTCAGCGTCCACCCAATGGGTTTGAGTAAATGAGGTATATTACCTTGGGCATCGCCTTTTCCAATCATCCGAACGTATGGGATGGCGATCTCGGAGCTAGCAGCAGCCTGGATGTCGCCCTGCAACCGGCCGCGTGGCCCTTTGGGAGGCATCGTGCGTCATGCAACACAACACAGATAATAAAATGAAGTGATTCTAATTGGTGGCGTCAGCGTTGCATTTGTATATTCGGTTGTGAGGTAAAGGAACAGGTAAGTCCACGTCTAATCAGATAGAATATTGTACGAGCCACTGGGGGGTTATGAACTTGCGGTGGTGAAAAGGTTCTCTGGATCCAGTGTGGGTGTGTGTAAGTAAGTACCTGGGTAGGTAGGCAGCAGAAGGGAAACAGAGGGGGGAAATGGGGAGAAGGCCTCAAGAAGAAGAAATAAGACTTTTTGCGTTGATTTTGCGTTGTTGCTATAGTGCCCAAAGGCACAGAGATGCGCTGACTGCCCTACGATGTTTATGTGTACCTAAGGCCTTCATGCAGAGAGGTAAGGGGTGCTGGAGGAGGCTGGTAAGCACTCCCTAGACTCCCCAGGTGAATGCCGGTCAGGGCGTAGAGATATCTACAGTTATTGGTCGGGCTACCTAGGTACATTGGTTCAAGTTTGTTTTCTTCATTGTTCCCTTTGTGGGTTTCACAATTGCATGTAAGGAAGGCAGCCGATGGACATAGGACCGTTGCTTCTGCCTAGAAGTACCTAACTTAGAGAAGTAAGAACATGAGGTGAGCAAAACTCAGATGCTCAGCCTTGGACTGACTACCTGGAAGGTACTATGCAGTAGGTATCCAAGGGTAAATGCATATAGTTTCTTCAACACTTCAGGCTACCATGAGGTAGGCAGTGAATGTTAGTAGTTGCTGTGCAGGTAGGCTCGATCTGATCAGTGCGATGCGCCTTCTCGGCGCCTCCCCACAGATACCCGGGTGCTAAAGTGGGGTACCTTGTACCTACTACCTTAGGTACCTAGGTAGATAGCATTAAGTCTAACCTAGAATGCGTAAGCTTAAACTTCCTTACTACGTATATTATGTAGCTGTGTAGTATATGCGACTTTCCAATCGAGATTATAATCCAGCTTCTGATCATCATTTCATTCACTTCGTTCGCCTCTGGCCATGTCCACTAGTCGTCGGCGTCAGAACAGCTCAGTAAGCCTGTCCTCGCGCGCCCTGCCACACCACGGCCGGCAGAAGTCGAAGGCCCATCTGGAGCCCAAGTCCGCCCATGTCGCCGACCCTTTCCTCCAGAGCTTTCTAGGCCCTGCCTTCAACCCCGCCGACTACCTCAACTCGACGCTCCCCTCTCTCCAGACGTCGTCCCGAAACAATGACCCCTCCTCCGTGCCCCTCGCCGAGCTGTCGGCCCAGACCCAGACACAGCTCTCGCAGCTCAACGCCCATACCACACGCCTCACCAACACCCTGACGCAATTGACCGACGACATTCTGCGCAGCGGCAGCCGACTCGCCTACGAAGTCGAGCTGTTGCGTGGCGAGACGCTGAGTCTCTCGGAGGCGCTGGCGGACACGCTACACGATGATATTGTGAAGTTCGTGCCAGATGGGCTCCAAGAGCAAGCTATAGAGACAAAGGGAGGAAATGCTACGACTATATCACGGTCTGCATCTACAAGTCAGAGGCGTACATCAATCGCTACTGCTATACCTCCGCCAGTTACGCCTGCCGAGGAAGCTGCACCAACAGCAATAACCGAGGGAGTCACAAGGAACGCCACGGACCCGGCCTTCATCAGTCAGCTGCAAACCTTGACGCTGGTGCGCTCACGACTAGACACAGTGGTCAAGACCTTCGGGGATGCGATGGAGTTTGTGTTCCCACCCTCTGAGGTCTCTGTCAGCTCTTCGTTCCTGTCCGTCTCAGCGCCAGAGCCGGGGTCCCAGGAACGTAGCACGGAAGAGAAGGGACAAAAGGTGCTGAAGCAGTTCCGGGAAGAGATTTCGCACCTTCTGAGTACGGGCTCTGACCCTGTGGAGGGCATCGAGAAGGCGGCACGTCGGATCGAGGAGCTGAAAGAACTTACCACTGTGTGGAAGGGCACGGCCGAAGAGAAGGGTCGCACGAAATTCATCGATAGCTTGGCTAAGATGGTCGAGGATCGGCATAAGGAGCTCATGCGTGAGATGGAACAGGCTGGTCGTCGCGATGGAGTGACAGATGGGGAACCCGGCCATAAGAGATCTACTAATGGCAGTTTGGACGCCACCAGTGAGAGTAGGGGTTTGTCTGGCTACAGCATCATGAGCCAGCTACAAAGATTACGTACTGGGTTATAATCAATTAAAGAAAAGAAGCATAACCTTTCCAACAATTCTTCAGTCCACGTTACCATGATTCTCCGTACCTTCTAAATATCTAACCTAGTATTCAATGATTCTTTACAGATGAACAAGTTCGAACATGCTAGCTATCTTTTGGGTCACATGGGGATATGTATTAGTCTGCCAATGTCTATGGCGATTCTTCCGTCGACCGGGATGGGCCTCAACCCTTAATTAACGATCAATCCAAATGCTGGCAAGTGTACCACAATCAGCATGCCGCACAGTGCTGTGAATTAGTTCTCTCGAGACCGTCTATACGCGTCTAGCAGAGCAGAGCCTCAATTAACCGACTCCTCGGACCATAAGCAAAAAAAAGCGACGCAGAGTGCCGGAATTTCCGAATTGAACCCAAACGTTACAACCTGCGAAGACGCAACACCCGCTTCTCGTCGCTCCTATCCCTCTAGCCGCTAAGCACTCCAGTATAGTGTCTGCATAATCATACTTTCGTTTAGATTTCGAGGCCTAAAGCCAGTAGGTGAACATCATCATGACAGCTACCAGTCCAGCGGCCATGCCACTACAATATAACCGGGTCAGTAATCGCCGTTGTGAACGTAATCCATACGTGTTTCGGAACCATGAGAAGCTTCCATGACATGATTTTGGCCCCCGGAAAGGAGCCTCCATGATTCTCAAATTCACCAAAAACAAAGAAAAATAACTCTGAGGGTTGCCAAGGTTACTCACGTGACCTCCTGAGAACCAGAAACCGCATTTTCTGTTTCAGATGAGCTAGCAGCCGAGCCTGTGGAAGAGGCAGTTGCTGTAGGAGTGTAGGTACCGGTACCGAGTGACGCTCCCAGCGTGGGCACAGCGACGTTTCCATTGACGAGCCAGCCGTCAGCTGTCGAGGCTGGGCAAGCACGCGTGGAAACACTGTCTGGATCGTAGTCGGACTTGGCGACTCCAGTTGGCGTGATTTGAGCCCATTGCTTACTGAGATTGTCAAAATCTGGAGACACTGGGGTTGGTGTGCCTGCGCGTGTGAACCCGTCGAAAATGTTCTTGCCAGTTACGGTCGGGTCGACCTGAGGCCCGTAAGATATGAGTCCGTAATGGTTTGTTTCCTCGATCCATTCATAGATAATTGCACCGCTCCAATCTTTTGACATGCTCGGCCCAAATATCGCTGCCTGGTCCTCAAATAGACGGGGGCCAGGTTTGTTGCATCCTGTTTCGCTAAAGAAAATGGGGACTGGAAAATTCTTTGATATGTCCTCTAGGTTTGCGTATCCCGAAGCCATGTAGGAAGAAGGGTCACACCACTGGTAAGAGTTGAGGCCATCTACAATGAAAGGGTTAGTACATGCTATGTCGAACAAAACGGAGCTTAGATATGTTTCGCAAGACATCCTCATGATGATGTAGGTGAGGGCGAAGAATGATCAAACCACATACAAAAGTCGATATTCTCGGAAGAATTCCCACCACAGGTTAGGTAGTCTTGTAGATATGGTCGGAGCTCAGCAATGTCAGTAGCAGAGTAGCCCACGGGAATTTTGCGGTAGCCCTTTGCGTCTCTATACGCCTTCAGATCCCGGCTTGCTGACTTTATGAACGGGGCAGCGAGGGATTGGTTGTTAAGGGCAATGATCTCATTACCCACGAACAAGCCGAGTAGGTTGTCATAATTATGGAATGCATCCATGACCTTGGCATAAGAATTGAATTGTGTGTCGTTCCAGAATGGGTCACCGGGTAAAATGTAGGTATCAAAGTCGTCCATGTCTATCATGGCATAAATGCCAGCTTTAGCGAAGACTTCCATACATCCGTCATGATCACCATCGGCGTCTACATGATACACGCGAATTGTATTGACGCCTAGTTTCTCCATGAGAGTAGCATCTCGTGTGCACTGAGCGGTGTCGATCAATGGGTCATCTGAGAGACACTCTTGTTAGAACAGTGACGACGCTATGTGGACATGTCTTGCAAACTGACGAGGAACCAGTTGATAAGCAACACCTGTAGAAAGAGTTAGCACTCGTATGCGTGTTTACGTATTATATGAGCCATTCGTACCCCTGATGAAGAACTGGTCACCATCACTGGTGAAGAACTTGTTACCATAAGCCTCAATGATAGGGATCGCATAAGTCCCTGCGGCGCCGTAAAGTGCCGTAAGGATGGAGAGACGCATTTTAGGAACTCGGGTGACCAGATGAAGAGAAGAGATGTTCTCAAAACCAACGCAAGATGACTTGTAGTATCTTGTTTTGTACAATCGCTATTCCAACCGCGGGAATCAAATATGTACAGCGCTCGCCAGGTAAAAAGAATACCGAAAGTAACAAAGCGAGTGAATCAATGACCAGCAACGAACGTAGCTCGATAGGTGCAATGTTCAATGTTCAATGCATCGATTATGGTAATGAAGGACTGTTTGCTTTGCGCAACGCTGCTCAACAAGATACGGCTCTACTGATGCCGGTGTGTGCAAACAAAACCAAAACACAAACAAAAAGATTGAGGAGAGAGAGAGAAGAAACGAACGACGATGTTTTGGTGTCAAGCATTAACCATGTCGCGCGGCAAGAGATGGATAGGTCGTGTTAAGCCCGTCATAGCTAGCTTGTTGGAACAATGACCACGAGTGATTTGACCATCCCATACAGGATCGACCGACGCGGACTCACTGTGATAGGCCCGGAGCTTACAGTACTCGGTGCCTACTATAGTGTCGTGTACACCACCTAGGTACGCTACGCGGCTTGTCCATCACCGATCCATCAGACCTTCCAGGGTAGGACAGAGTTCCTCTTGCCAACCGCTTCCCTTTTTCGGTATCTAAAACCAGGAAAGAACGATGCCCATGACAGATCTAACAGGAGTGGAGACGTCGCGGTCGAGTAGTGAGGTAGTAGTGAGGTAGTACAGTACAGTACACCTCGCCGCGAGTCTTGGCGTCCTTTTGGTTGGCCACCGACGACTGCTTCCCTAGTTGTCGGGAATCAGTATGTCGAGTGTTCCGTATTGATTCCGCAGAAATTTACGTGTGAGACATGAGGAATTCATTATTACGAAGTCTACTTGTGGTAGTCTTGTGCATGTGCTCAGTACACTAGGTATACGTAGTACATACACTGACATTTCGAGACTGATTCAGAGGAATGAAATTACTAGGGCTACAAATGGGTCCCAGATCCCCCTAGCAGAATCCTAGGTAAATTTAGGTCAATAACTAACAAATCTGGGCAGAAACCCGTTGTAGCCTCTTTTTCCCATGCTCAATTGTGCCTATGGTAAGGAGCTAGTGTCTTTTATGACATCACCACTCCTATTCTGGACTATTCAACATATACACGTAGTAGATACCTTCAGTCAACTTGATATCAATAAATAGACTCGCGCTACTCACACTACCTCTGCTATATGAATTCAACTTGACTGGATTCACACAACTTAATCACAAACATCATGCATACGAGGATAGTGGAGGTATCATGTCTGTGCATCATACCTTTTTCCCCAACATATCGGTACTACGGTATATGGATTAAGGCTCCTACTAGGTAACCGTACGTAAAATATTCCAACAACATGCGCCTCCGGGTATTATCAACATTTAAATTGCATGGAATTCTTTTGGGGTCGCCTCAAGGTAGGATGAATAGGTAGGAGGCTTTAAGCCCGAGGACCTCTCCCCAAATCCGCCACAGTATTGTGCATAGAGTGGACCTTACCCCCACCATTGCCCCACCATTGCCCCACCAATATTTCCGCCACAAAACCACTACTCAGCCACAAAGTCAAGCTAGGGACTTTTAGCCAATTAAAATCTATTTTTAAGAACGCATCTTTTCTTAATATCTATGAAAGCCATCTCAGGACAGACACCACATATCCCCTACCTCAGGAAGCTTGGGATTTCTAATCATCATGGTAAGGCATATTCAAGTCCAAAAGTCGATGCTAGTACTGATTCTTCGCAGAAAATCAAAACGTTAAGCGGTGTTGAAAGCCATTTGACGGCTGGGTCTAGTGCCCCAAAGGTTGTAACCTTCGCAACCACCCATTGTCGATGGCTTTACTCATCAATTATCTAGGCCCCAAGAAATTTGGATCCGGCCATGCATCAATTTGAACGCGCACGCCAATATAAACAAGCTCTTAATGCCACAAAGCTGGAGCGAATGTTCGCTCAACCTTGTGAGTCTAAACATTCGTCATGCTCCAGGCGCCTTGACCTCCTGTTGATGCTCACATGCTACATGGGTTACTTGTAGTGTTTTCAAGGTTCCCCTGCTGACTGGCCTCTTTATTTAGTCATTTGTCAGCTAGGAAATGGCCATGTATGTTTTATAACAACAGGACCTCAGACAGGACGCTAAGTTTTTTAGGTCGACGGCGTGTATTCGTTTGCAAAAGATCCAAATGATCTCTCGCGGTTCGCTAGTGGATCAGGAGATGGGTAAGAAGTAAAAAAATCTATCATCGCCCACTAAACTAACTTGTCATAGTGTCGTAAAGTGCTGGGATTTAGGAAGTCGAGGAGAAGTCTGGAAGACAACCGCGGCTGAGAACATCGTGAAATCGATGGCCTTCACCAAAGACCAAAAATTGCTGACAGCCTCTTCGGATTCAACGATAAAATTGTTCGACCCCGTAAATACCCCAAGCCAGGCCCCCCCCCTACATTCATGGCTCGGTAGCCATCCGTATATGTCTCTCTCCGTCCATCGGGATGGTCGGTCATTCGCCGCGGCTACTGATGTGAGTCACTACGTCCATTATGCTATCATAGATCAGGCTAATTTGAGTTAGTGCATATCTATACATAGTCTGGAGCAGTACACCGCAGCTCCGGAGGTCATTCGATGGCCTACCTCTGGAAACACGAGTGAGTGATATTGGAACTATTGCCTCGCCAGGATTTAAGCGGTTTTTCATCTTGGAGACAAATACTAACTATTCATCCCAAAGTTAATTCGGTTGCCTTTAACCAAAGTGAAACCAGTGTGCTAGGGAGCTGTTCAAGCGACCGTAATATTATCCTGTATGTGCTCTATTTCTACTAACAGGTGCAATTCTAGATCCCATAGTATAACTACTAACAAGTGGCACAGCTACGATCTCCGGACTTCGTCACCTCTAGGACGTACGACTCTCAAATTTGGATTAAACAAAATCGTCTTCAATCCAATGGAGCCGATGAATTTCTGTAAGTTGATCCCTTGCTCTCTGCGACAATTCTAACAGCTCTAAATAGGTGTTGCGTCTGAGGATCATAATATTTATAGTATGTGTATCACCCAAGCAATTATTCCATGGCTTGGGCCAGATAGAGGGTTCAGTAAACACTAACTTAGTACAGCTTTTGAGTACGATTCTTTGAGTTCTACCACTCTCATTTCGGCAGTTCTTATAATATCCAGCCCCTCGATCTGTAGGTGCTTTATCGTATATTTTGGTTACTGACTTTTGATTAAACAGCATGCGCTCGGTCCAGCGCGCTTTAAACATTTGTAAGTCACTCATGGTATCCAAATTTGCCAGCTAGTCACTAATTTAGAGGTTATAGACAAAGGCCACGTTGCGTAAGTTATTGCGCTATTATACTTCGCCAGTTTCAGCCGCCATTAATAGCGATATTTGCGTATTTGGCAGCTTTCCCCTCCAATGGCAGCTATGCATAATCTCCAATTTCTTAGGTCAAGTTGTCGGAGTATCTACTAATGTCGATGTATGTAGAGCCGTTATGGATGTTGATTGGTCTCCTGATGGACGCGGCTTGGTGTCCGGCAGCTACGATCGCACCCTCAGGCTGTAAGTATCTACAAAAAACTCTGAAAGAAATAGCAACTAAAATTCTTTTTGTAGATGGAACAGAGATGAAGGAGTGTCACGAGACATATATCACACAAAACGAATGCAAAGAATTTTTTCCTGTGCTTTTACACCAGATGCCAACTACGTTCTTTCTGGGTAAGTGCTACGAGATCATTCCTTATGTTTCGGTGCGGTCTGTGTTAATTTGGGTTGATACAGGAGTGACGATGGCAACGTGAGACTATGGCGAGCCCATGCCTCTAAACGACAAGGTATTAAATCTGCTCGGCATCGACAAGCACTTGAGCACAATGACGCGCTCATCGAGCGATATAGCCATATGGTATGTTATTGAGGACGCACCTCAACTTGGTATCTGACATTAACCGTATGCATAGCCCGAAATTCGACGTATTAGGAGACATAGACATATCCCCAAGGTTGTGAAGAAGGCGGGCGAGATCAAACAGGAAGAACTGAAGGCAATCAAGCGGCGCGAGGAAAACGAACGGAAGCATACTAAGAAGCAATTCGAGAAGAGGCAAAGCGAAAGGGACAAGGTCGTCCTTGCGAGAGAGAAGTAGTAATTCGTCAGCGAAATCAAGGCTCACTTGGATTGGGATTGCATTGGCACGGCGTTACTAGGACTAGGAAAACATGGGATACCACAAGGAAAATACATGTAAGCATCGCGATCCAGGCGTTCGTAGAGATAGATTATGTGTCGAATTGCCATGACCCAAGGGGAAACGTCTTATCTCGTTCGTTGTTCACTGTCGAGACTGCCTTGGTCTGATGCTGTTAGGTCTCTTCTGGGGTACCCGTGCGTATATAAATGACCATGTGTAGTCATCTACAGTAGCATTTGCCCATTGAGCCTCATCCAAACACCGTGGCATTCGAATGTGGTTGTCCTGATGCGTCTATTTCTATTTGGTAATAATATTGTAATGGTTAGCCTGGGGGAGATAGACGAGCTGCCAGGTTCTATATTTTACCAAATGCCAAGTATGCAGCGAACTAGGCTTAGCGCATTTGCCGCTTTTGCTCAGGCTCGGCTCAGCCAGTTATCTGGGCAGTCAGGTGACTGTGAAACGGTCCATGTGCATTTATGCATTGTTTTATGCAAAAGAAATGGGCCTCGGAACGGTTTCAGCTCCAAAAGCGGTTCAACTTAGGACTAAGCCTGCCCACTGATTGATTGGAACAGCCTACCTAGGTACTGTTGGATTTGGTGATGGGGAATAAATGTACGCTACACAGCGAAAATTAGAACAGAACGATCACTTCAACAACAGTTGACCAGATCACTACATACAGCCAATACAGTGGCATCGCAACCCTCAAATCCAACAGCAGCCACGATAATTTCACGACCTTCATGCAACAACAAGTATCGTGATCCTAGTTATAACAGCCACCTAGATCGGCCTGTTGCAGGTGCAACGGAGGTGTAGCCATATACCCCTCCTAGTAGATTCCTTCAAGCTTACAACCCGTTGGCCACTTGGAAGAGTAACAGGCCCTACAACTGCCTAGGTAGCATTGTTCATTTTAATACTCTCACAACCTATGGAACAAAGAACACGCAAACATAGTAACTATAAAACAGAGAGTTACATGCGACACCAGTAATATACACATACCCCTGTACTACGAACTCTTGATAATGAAACACACTTGGTCATAATTGGTATTTACTAAGTTAGCAGTCGCTTAATTCGTAAAAATCCTCAACTTACAATCTACCCCTGCAGTAGCAACTACACAGCGAATCTGTACGTCTCCGGGCTTATCTCCTGCTATTCTATCTTTAGATATAGCATAAGGGACTATCTTACTACTCAGTTCCTCATCTTGGGGCTGCTCAGCGACGGATTCTATATGCTCTACATTTCGTACAACACTGGGTGCCCACTGCAGTGAGGTAATGAATCGCTCATGCGGCTCTCCGATGACCTTAATACATCGTCCGTCCTGGTTAAGATCCCAGCACCTCAATGTCTTATCATCAGACACCGATAAAAGGTATTTGCCACCGGGGTGGAAGACAAGAGCGCGTATCCAGTTGTCATGGCCAACCAAAGACAAAATGCAGGTGCCGCGGGAATCCCATAGGCGTATCGTTTTGTCTCTGGAGCCGGTGGCCATATACTCGGCTGAGCTGCTGATTGGCGGCGGTTTTTTCAGTCCTGCAGCTAGGGCAATATATTTGTATGCGGCAGGAGGGGCAATCGCACAGCACTCGATATGGTGTTCGTGGCCGAACATGGTTACCTTACTTTCGGCTTGGGTAGTAGATGAGATATCCCATAAACGTGCCGTCATATCGTCTCCAGAAGACAGAAGATAGCGACCATCGAAGGATGGAAATACATCTCGAATCCAACCAGTATGTCCCCTGAGCGTTTTTAGACAGAACCCTGTGATAACGTCCCATATCTTCAACGTCTGGTCTCTACTCGCGCTAACTAGTAAATTAGCAGAACCAGGTATGAACCGTAAAGCGCTTACGCTATGGTCGTGGCCTGGCAACGTTCGAATATTTTTGTAGTCGTTCGCTGGATCCCATAGCTTGATAGTCAAGTCTGAACTGCAAGATGCTAAAAGTGTGCTAGCTCTGGGACCACCATATTCAACATCTAAAACGGCTCTAGTGTGTCCTTTGATTGTTCTCTCAAGTTCACCAGCATCCCAATCCCATATCTTGATTGTATAATCATCAGAGCCGGTTGCCAGCACAGAGAAGATTGGGTGGAAAGTGATGCAGTTAATTGTATTTCGATGCGACTCGAGAGTGTACCGGGGGTGTGAGTTGGGCAGCCAAGACGATGGATCCTTATTACGCATCGAGAGGGATACGGGCGTTGCATTGTCGAGCTCGGATTGTAATGCGGCGTTTCTTGACTCAAGGTCCATTATCTGCAACGAGACGGCTGTCAGATGTCATGTGGCGGAATTGGGTCTAGTTGCACGTGCCTTTTTTTGTAACCGAACGACACTCGTCCATTTTTTCTCTAGTAATCCCTTGTATTTGTCGGCGGTGGCAGGGTCGAACTCATTTTCATCGAGGTTCAGTTCTGTTCTAAGAGCCGCTACCGCGGCTGTTAGCCCATTCGCGGTCAGGTATGCAATGATCGACTTGTGTCTGATGAGAAGCAATATTAGTATCACTGATGGGATAGCGGGTTCAACGAAGGTGATGGGGGTGAGTGACATACAGCTCATCAGCTTGGCGACTAGTTAAAAGACTCATGGCATGGGATGTGGGAGTGAGGCGACGCGGTGGTGGTTGTCCGTATGCTTGTATTACCTATACCTACATGGAACGGAGCCCAGGCGCGCCAGGTAGCTCCAAGCTCTAACGCACACAAGGGTAGAACAAAGAGCACCCGATAAATAGCCGCCTGGCTGCTAACAATTGACCTTTTGTTACGGCCAGTAACGACCTCTAACACGACTAAGCTTTTCCTAATGAGGAAAGGATCCGCACAGAGCAATGTATATATAAAGAAATACTGTCTTGTTATATTTAGTTCTTTCTTTAGTTAACCTTTATAATATATATTAATATTTGTTTTATAATAAAACAGTGTTTACTTTTAAGCAATTAAGGTAAAATATATATTAAAGATTATACAAGTTTTTTTGTTTATATTAGGCTATAAAAGAGCGGATTTAACTTAGAATAAGGCTTACTTAATAGTCTTGAGCTAAAAGCAGCGTGGCTTAGGTTGGCTTCCTTTTCCGATTCGGAATAGTAAAACCTATCTCAGAGGAAACACACCATCTCACAGGATTCAACATTCTGTTTCCATTCCTTCCAACCCTCCTCTTGCTCTTCCCTTTCACTTCGATCTTGCAACTTTTATGATTCGAAGCGGTTGCTGGCCAACAACACCAATTCAACCAATCTATTAACTATATAACTTGTCCTAATATAATCTACACACAAACCTCCACCTTCGCCACTATCAATATCACCATGAACCGTCCTCGAGCACCGATGAGCGAATCCTGGTTCGCGCCTTTGTCGGTCGACCTCCTCCTCAAGGTGCTGAACATCACCCTCCTCCACCCCTTCGTGGCATGGATCATACCACTCTGCTTTCGCGCCGAACACCAGGCATGGGATACGCGGCCCATGGTCATCAGCATCGCCTGGGCGAGCTTCGTGACGTTGCTATGGATGGGGAACGTCATGAGCCATAAGATCGCATATGGGATGCATCGCGAAGTGGACCTCGCCGAGGAGGTCATTGTCATAACGGGAGGCTCGAGCGGGCTGGGACTGTTGATCGCAGAGGTTTATGGCATGAGAGGTGCGACGGTTGCCGTCCTAGACACCAAGCCGCTCGAGAGCACCGAGGCCCGTGGCATCACATACTATGAATGCGACGTCTCCGACAAGGCGCAAATAGCTCGTGTCGCGGCAGAGATCGAGCGCGATGTAAGTGTTTTATGCTTTGTGCCTTGTTATCACCGTCAATGATGGTCTAGTTTTTTCTATATTAACACATACGCATCCAGCTGGGCACGCCTACCGTCCTGATCAATAACGCCGCCATCGTTGTTGGTAAGAACTTACTCGACATGGACGTTGACGAAGTCGACAAGAGCCTCAGAACCAACCTCCTTTCCCACTTCTACGCCATCAAGACCTTCCTCCCTGGCATGATCAATAATGAGACGGGCGGTACCATCGTCACTGTGTCGAGTGTCATCGGCCACCTTGGTGCCGCTCAGCTATCGGATTATGCAGCGGCTAAGGCCGGGGTGACGGCCTTGCATAAGTCGCTTGCTGCTGAACTGCAGGAATACCCCGAAATCAAGACGATCCTGGTGACGCCAGGTCAGCTCAGCACGCCCCTTTTCCGCGGTGTCCGTACACCAATCCCGTTCATCGCCCCCGTTGTAGAGCCTATTGACGTCGCCAAGGAGATGATCAAGGCTATCGACCTAGGACTGAGCGACCACATCGGTATGCCCCTGTATGCCCGTTGGGTTGACTGGTACAATGTGCTGCCAGTCGGTCTTCAGAAGATCGCACGTAACGCTTCCGGTATAGATCGGAGCATGAAGACATTCGTTGGTCGCAAGACCGCAGAGAGGGGCGAAAAAATCGAGAGGTTAATGTAATGGCAAGTGATTTGCAGGCTTACGTACGAGCCTTCGGCCAGTGAGGCTACGTAGATGCTGGCGTCTACGTAACAGCCGGCTTGTAATGTACAAACATTGACAATATTGACAATATGAACCGATTTAATGCAAGCGCATGAACTACAATAACAGTTTGCAAAGCTTCATGCCCACTCCAAGTGGATTACTGCGTTTGGGATATATTGCCTTTGTAACTTCGATGGCCACCCAACATCTCTCCAGCGCGGCCTACGTAGTAGGAGTAGGCACGCGCTCGAGATAGATGCCCGTCGAGAATGCCACATCCGGCAGCTCCGAATTTCGAACCGACTTGGATACTTCAATCGCCATCGTTGCCTGCCTAAACCTCAATATACACCGACGAGCCACAAGTCGCCGCCATCTACCTACCTTGCCCGTCAATTCGCCGCCATCGAATCTCCGTCCTCTACTCTCTGCTCTCTTGCCAGTTCTCTAAACTTAGTATGAGGCCGCCATTGCTAGTGGAGGTATTGATATACCCATGTAAGGCTGAATTCGGTAGCGAAACCGTTTCTAGCTGCTGTGAGACGCACACATATGCAATAGGGATGCAGTGCAGGAGCTTGGGTTGCACCACTAGCGGTAGACCGTCAAGCACTTATCTATATTCTCTTTCCTCACACGACTTACCTCCCTACCTATCTACCTACTCTCTCTTCCCCGTCTGTTTCTTCTAGTTCGCTTACCCCGTCTTCCCCCTTCACCGCAATCATCTAAGCCCCCTTTTTCCCGGTTTCGACCTGCTTAGGTAGGCAGCTGCTGGGAGTATCCCGGTTGGGCTCGGTCAACCACCTGTGCACGTAGCATTGTGCGGGTTTATGGGTAGCATGTCCGTGGCCGTAATGGGTATGCCCAGGTGGGATTTTCATGATTGATGTAGGAGGTAGGCAGCTAGGTATAATTGGAGACGGCGCTTAATTCAACACAATGAGATAACGGACAATGTTCGAATTAGACCTAATTAACAAATGCTTTCTTACAATAGGAAAAGCGTGTGCTACTATGGAAAGTGACCTTATTATAGGGTCGATGAGAGGAGTACGTTGACTTGAATTTAAGACAATGAGAATCATATCCCTATTATACCTAATAAACAAGGTCGGATAAGTTAGGCAACCATCGAGATAACATCCAGGTTATATTTCCAAGCCTTTTGCCTGTCAGGCGCAACCAAGAGATGGCACGTATTGGCCGTTATACGATCTCGCCTCAGATCGAGTCACAATACGCACGCCACTCTGATGATTATGTGCAGATGAGAACATGTATTCCCGTCTCGTCTCAGTCATAGGCAAGCCCTCGATCTGCACCGCCTATTTTCTGTTCTCCACCGTGGCGGAACGGTCCGTGTTCAGCTTTCCATGAGTTCGACCAATTCGTGTGTCAGTCAGGGGGCGTTCGCTTCAATCGTGAAATCATAGCGAAATCATAGAAGAAAACGGGGTTGAGATGTACTTACGGAGACACCTTAGAGATACATCTGCTCCACAAGGCGTTACTCGTGGCAATTTAGCGTCGAACTGTATGAGTCTTTAGGGGTCTTTAACTAATATAGCTCATGCCACCCAGATATAGCGCATGAGAGCTATACCTTATATCGAGCAACGATCTTTGCATAAGATGTAGCACATTATCTTAAAGCCTTGTTTCCATTAACTAATCCTACGGATTCAGACTCCCTAGGTAAACCCATATGCCGGTCAATATCACCAGTCACCCAAACCCCACGATACCGTGACTGTGGATGTTGTGGGGGTGGTGGGGGAAAGGGGACGAGAGGAAGTGTGAAGTGTGTAGTGTATGTGTGTATATTCCTACACTAGACCAGGCTTGACGAATCATCCCACGCCTCTCGCACCGCCCACATCTTATCTGCCGCGCCGTTAGCATGTAGGTAGTTCTCAATAGTATACATATGTAGCGCAGGGCGTCTGCAGGGGTCTCGATGAGGGCGGACTCGCTATGCGAAATGTGGACGGGAAAAGAGAAAGCTGAAGGAGACAGACGAAGAACCGCGCGACATAGAGCCGAGATCTTCAACAGACGGCTCGAAAAGATCACACCACCCTCGTTCTCTCTCGGGGCTCTCCCGAGCGTGGCTTGGCCAGGATTCCCTTTGTATGATCATCTGGACCCCATCCCGCATCTTTACCATACTGATAATAGCTCAGTTTGAACAGTCGTAGTAGTGTAGTGTGGTGTAGATTAGGTCCATCAAACCGGGATCCCTCAACCAGCAAGGGTATGTAGGTATATCCATTCTCTTATCGCGTGGCCGAACTGAGCCAATGACATTTCGTCAGCACCAAGCGTCGTCGAATAACACCCCCCATAAACAGCCAACTAGATGACTCGCCCGCCATGCCAGTAAACTTTACGGGGTCTTGTTTGCTAGCTATCTAGGATAGCTATCTATCTATTTATCTATCTTGTCTATTTGCCTACCTATTTGTATGTAGTTGGGTACAACGAGAATGGACATGCTTCGATTCGAGGGGAACCGTGAATAATAATAATGATAACACCCCGTCCCTTGGACTGGATAAACTGCCCGGAGTTGGGCAGAAGTTTCCCCCATTCGCCGTTTTCTGGTTCAACTCTGCATCCTCCTGCCGACAGTGTTACACTGGGAAAGTCGCCTACATCAGGCCAGGCATCAAGCAACAGCAGCAGCAGGCTGGTTTCATGCCATATAATACCCTTGCGGTGCCCGCCCACCACGCGAGACCACCGTCGTCAATACTATTCTCCCCTTGTATATATTTCCGCGCGTTGTCGTGTTTGGGTGTGTTTGTTAGCATTAAAATCGCTATAATCAACAACAATCGTCACGATCTGGCCCGCTTCTGTAATACTATCTAGCCCAACCAAACCACCAGCTCGGGAACGGCCCGGGAAAGAAATGCTACCATTCCCGTCGTCAACGAATGGGAGGTGACAATGTGGTGGGATACATCACTTATCGAAGCAACTGTCACGCGACAGTTCGTGTGCTCACACCTTAACCCTGAAGAAGTCGAGCGGCTAGACCAGCAGTTGGGGTTCGGAGACGGCTTGACCGACGGCACGTACTGGGAATGGATTGAAAAGGCGAAGCGCATCTTCCTCATCTTAGCCGACTTGGGAGTGCCTGACCAGATTTTCAGCATCATTGACGATAGCTGGGACGACGACGACCTCCCTATCGCTCTTAGTCAGGTCTCACGGTTATCACGTACACCTACCAGGGACGACAAATTTGCCAAGAAGTTTTACGCTCGGCAATTCCACTATCTGGTCCATTACATTGAAAAGGGCAAGCATGTCATCTATCAAGATGACGATTTGGTACCCGTTGTCGTCGCAGATAAACGGCCGGGTCTGGCGACTAACAATGCCATGGAGAAGGTCGATCTGCCTAACAGGCGCGGGGAGGCATTTGTCCGGCGACGATTTTCAATCGGAACAAACCCTGGAAATATGACAATGGATAACTTCTTGAACGAGATCAATAGTATCAGAAACCTGCAGAGTGAGCACTTGACATCGTACTACGCCTCTTACATCCACCAAGGGTGGGCTTATGTTATATTCACACACGCAGCCGAATTCAACCTCAAAACCCTCTTAACAACGACACCAGGCCCGTGGAAATCACTAGCGAAGCAGGAGCGCAGGCAGTTGATGATGAATTGGATCCACTGCCTGACGGACACGCTGTGCTACATCCACAAGCAGCGCCGGTCGCACGGCAACATCAAGCCGTCGACAATACTATTCTGCGCCAACAACTACATCTTCTACAACAGCATGTCCCGCATGTGCGGCGAAGCCGCCGCGAACGCGTCGGAGAAATCCGTCTTCGACCGCGAGTCGTACGATTTCGCGGCGCCAGAGCAGTGGTATCGGCCTTCCGCGAGCGCGCATCGCAAGAACATGATGGTACAGCAATCCTCAGCATCCACGTCATCAGACAGCACCACATTCTCCATCAGCCGAGGCGGCTCCGACACCAGCGGCAGCGGCAGCGGCAGCAGCGCGAGCTCGGTCCTGCACACGCCGAACCCTCTCCTCGACCCGCAGGCGGCCGACGTCTTCTCGCTGGGCTGCGTGATCCTCGAGCTGCTCAGCCTGCTCATGAAGCGCACGACGCGCGCCTTCGCGTCGCACCGCGCGGCCAAGCACAAGCTCGCGGGCCGCGGCGGCGCCGTGCTAGATTCGTCATTCCACAAGAACCTGGGCCAGGTGGAGTCGTGGATGACGGGGCTGGCGAAGGACGCGGCCAAGAAGGAGAAGGAGGGCAAGGACGCCGTGTTCCGCGGCATAGCGCCCATGCTGCACGTCGTGGCGCGCATGCTCGCCGTGCTTCCCCAGGAGAGGCCCACGGCGCGCGAGGTCGAGCAGGCCATGTACAAGATCCTGACGGAGAAGTGCGCCATCGCCGAGCCGCACTGCGTCCACCAGTACGGTGGCGAGTCCCCTCTGTTCCTCGGCGGCGGCGGGTACCAGCAGCAGGAGCAGGGCGGTAATTACTTCAGCATTGCCACGAGGACGTCGAGGCCTGGCTCGAGCATTGGTGGCCACCGGCGCTCCGCGAGTAACCTGCAGATGCATAGGGGAGGAGTAGCAATGGGGGGAGGAGGAGGAGGAGGAGGAGGAGGAGGGATGGCTGGCTCTATCAGTAGTAGCAGTAGCAGCAACAGTCCTCTTCCACACATGCGGCCAGATTGGCAGACACCTCGCCACAGCAATAGCCCTACGTACATCATGGGCACGAATTAACACGACATAGAGAAAAGAAGAGGATGTGGGTTAGTAGGGGTATGAATACGAGTATGGACAGGTCACGTTCGCTTCGATTAGCATAGACATTGCACTCACAGATATGGACGGGGTTGCTGGTGTTAGGAAGAGGCTTTTTTTTTTCTTGGGTGGCCAAGGTTTTCTTTTTTTATATCACCTATCCAGGTAGGTAGATATTAACGGCCTGAATACCAGTCGGATAGGAGATATGGACTTTTTCATAGGCCCTGTATGTTAAAAACATTACGATAGAAAGTGTGCATAATTTGTATTTTGCACAGTAGGCACAACGACTGCTCAAACTTGAATTGACTTGGCGATAGAACGTACAAGACACTGGACAATTTGTGGCACTTTTAGCAGCAACAACTGAAAGTGAAGCTATCTACAAAATAATACAACATTCTGACCTCTCAAAAAAGCCCGGAATTTCGATGCACCGCGGCCCACATCTTCGCCCATCAACCAATCATAAGCCGTTCGGCGGTCTAACCCCAGTGGCCTACTAAAGAGCTCCGGCCCCTGCAGGCGCAACCAGGCACTGACCTCAAGTACGTAAACGGGTCTACCTAGCTAGGTAGCCTAGCCACCTCCAATGGATTGAAGAGCTCTCAGCCGCCTCGATAGAACCCAAGACAACAAATCAAACAAATTAGTAACGACGACATAATAACTACGAACAACCACCGACGAGGGGAATTTTTACTACTATATTCGTCGTTATCCTTTCCAGCAATTTCCCTCTCAGTCACCTCAGCATAACACGCACACACACACACATATATACACAAGCCAACCCCACGATGACGGTAGATAAGCCCTCTGTGAAAGAGGCCCAGACCCTAGCAAGCACCGACCCGCGCAGGGCCGAAGCTATCTACAAGAGCATCATCTCGACGCCGCCCTCTGTGACATCAGAAGCCGCCGTCAAGGAATACGAGACTGCCCTGATTGGGCTGGGCGAGCTGTATCGGGACGAAAAGTAAGAAGAGAGAGTGTGACCTCCATCTATCCATAGTCTCGCTGACGTATTCTTTCATAGGAAGCCAAACGAACTAGTCGACCTCGTGACCACGAGTAGAAATGTCCTCTCCAACTTTGCAAAGGCCAAGACGGCCAAACTAGGTACGCTCTCGCTTGTCTTGTAATCCATAGTCCCATCGCCTCTGACAATGCCCACCTCGCCTCCACAGTCCGCCAACTCCTCGACCTCTTCGACGCCATTCCCAACACAACCGACATCCAGATCGCCGTGACGAAATCATGTATAGAATGGGCCACCTCAGAGCGGCGAAGTTTCCTCCGCCAGAACCTCGAGACCCGCCTCGTCACCTTATACATGGCCAAGCAGTCCTACTACGACGCCCTGACCCTCATCAACGGCCTGCTCCGCGAGCTGAAGCGCCTCGACGACAAGCTGGTGCTAGTCGAGGTGCAGCTGCTGGAGTCGAGGGTATACCATGCGCTGGGCAACATCTCGAAAGCCCGAGCCGCCCTGACGAGTGCCCGTACAAGCGCCGCCTCTGTCTACACCCCGCCCCTCCTGCAGGCGAATCTCGATATGCAGTCTGGCATGCTCCATACGATGGACCAGGACTTTAATACCGCGTATTCGTACTTCATTGAGGCGTTAGACGGATATCACACCCAAGAAGCCACATCGCGGGCCACGGCCGCCCTGCAGTACATGCTTCTTTGCAAGATCATGCTGAACCTCGTCGACGACGTCAATTCGTTGATGGCATCGAAGCAAGCCCAGAAGTACGCGGGTCAGAATCTAGAGGCCATGAAGGCCATCGCGCGAGCGCACTCCAACCGGTCGCTCGAGGAGTACGAGCGCGCCCTCGCCGCGTACCGCTACGAGCTCGGCAGCGACGCCTTCATCCGGAACCACCTGCGCCGTCTGTACGACGCCATGCTCGAGCAGAACCTCATCAAGGTCATCGAGCCCTTCAGCCGCGTCGAGATCAACCACATCGCGCGCATGGTCGGCCTCGACAAGCAGCAGGTCGAGCGCAAGCTCTCGCAGATGATCCTCGACAAGGTCATCATCGGCGTGCTGGACCAGGGAGCCGGCTGCCTCATCATCTTTGACGAGACGCAGCGCGATGAATCCTACGACGCTGCACTGCAGACCATCGAGAAGCTGAGTAATGTTGTCGATGTTCTATATACGAACCAGGCCTCCATGTTAGAGTAGATTTGATGTCTATAATGACTTGTATACGATAGCCTAGGTCACCATCGGGAGTGACGCCAGATGCCTCTCCTACGACGGAGGGAAACTGGGGTTGCGCTCATAAATCGCTGTGCCGAAGATCACATATCACATGTATTATTAGGTAGACCACAGCTAGGCCAAAACTGACGACAATACTTTGTGGTGTTCTGCGGTTGCAGCGTCAATTGACAAACTGATATACGCATCAAATAGTAAACCATACAACATGAACATGATCCATCGTCTATTTGTTTTTATGACTGTGACAAACTCCATGCAATGTATGTGCCGTGCCGTCTTTCGCTCATGCATCCGATCACGTTCACCCAGTTTTGTGATTCACCACACGAAATAGCCGTCCAGTATATGAGACGCGTGGACCAAACCGACTAGAACCATCCCATCCCATCCATCCATCGAGCAACTCCGATAGTAATAGAAACAGTCTCATGCCCATTTGTACAATATACGTAAACAAGAACCCAACACAAGAGGCCAAAGGGTATCTCAGGCTACCATTTTTCATGCACATTGACACCAAAAAAAAAAAAAAAACACCAAAACGCCTTTCGTGCATGCAATTTCTAGCTTAGTCCAACTGGAGCTATGCGTCCCGAAATAACCCAATTCAGGACTTCACATTCTCAGGATACGATGCCGTCCTCCATCCATGCAGCCAAATAACCCGGCCAGAGACCGCAATGAGGCACTAAGGAGCCATGAGGAGAGGTAGAGAGAGATATATACTTTACCGAGCGACGGCTCGCCTCTTCTCCTCACCAATTACGAGCGCAAACAGTCTCTTAGCAAGGTCACGCTCGTTCCAGCCACCGACCTCGAGTTTAAATGCCTCGACAATCTCAAGATGCCATGGTTCTAGGATCATCCGGGCATCTTGGGCCGCAACTTCTTTCCCGAGAAGGATGGACGAAAGGCGCTTATCGCGGGGAGGAAGAACGCATACCTGCTGAAAGCGTAAGGGGTCGCGGCGGCGCAGCTGCAGCATCTCGTCGAGGCGGAGCCAGTGCTGCCTGGACCACGTTATCTGAGACAGAGCAAAAGTTGTTGGTGCAGAGGTGGAAGCACGAGGCTGCTGTTTTTCTTGTGAGGCGGTTGACAGTTGGGGGGTGGTTTTATCTAGAGAATTATTGTTGGCGCTTCTATACTGCTGGGTGTGAGGATGTGGCTGATTCTCCTTACCCTCCAAAGCGGACCGAAGAGGGGGCCCCTGCGAGATAGTGTTGGATGCGTTAGTATTTTTACGCATTATTTCCCTTGTTTGCGCCTGGTTTAATGGGGATAAAGCACTATTCGAGAAAGCCACGAGGCGTCCTGGAGTTGTAGGTTTCAGCGGGGAGCGGAAGCAGGATTTAGTAGGTGAGAGATTCCGGTCCCATCGAGACGGCTTCGATCGAGGGGGCACAAGTTCGTATTCAGCCGTTTCTGTCAACGCAGAAGATTCCTGCTCATCACTAAATTCTTGAAGATCACTATTAACTTCATCTCGGCTAGTTGAGGAATTTGGTTGACTAGATTCAAACAGCGAGCCGCTCGACTGCCCCGGCCGTGGTGTGAAATTTCGCTTTTGTTCAATCGGTGGAAAGGTTTGACGCTCCGGGGTTGATGGTGCCGCCGATGCTGAAGGGGATCGGGAGGGAGAAGGCGAAACTGAAGTCGAGGGCTCATAGGTATCCGCTACGGTATCAGTAGAGCGTAAGGCCGGACCGGGGGAGGCTAGATCCGTTCTACGCTCAGAGCCCGGTCGAGCCTCTTCGTGCGGCATCGATGGGAATAGACCAGCTGACCAAAGCGTTCTCGAAGGCTCTTTCGGTTGTGTGGTTTCCAAAGTTGGTTGGCGAATTGTAGGCTTATTAACACGCTCAAGCGGGGTAGGTTCAGCCGACTTATTCGTTGGCAATACAGCAGGCGATGAGAAGAATGACGAGATATTGAATCCACCGAAAAATCCGGATTTTGGCTTTTTCTGTTCTTTGGGGGTCTTTTTGGCCTGTTGAGCCACCATTGAATACTCGGAAACATCTACAGATACTTCGGGGGCTGTAGGCATGCCGTGATCTTCCGGTTGCTCGTGTTTCTCATGCTCCTCATGATCTCTAGGTATTGGATTTGGGGCCCCTTGGGGTTGTTCAGGGTCGGCCGGCTCCTCATATTCCATCATATCCTCAGGCTCTTCTGAATTATCAAGTCCCGCATACTCTTCGAAGTCATCATGACTGGAATCTGGAGAAGCAGCATTTTCCAACCTATGGAGGTCTTCGAGGCTTGGGCTCCACCGCACAGGTTCTGGATCCGGTACTCGTCTTTGACTACCTTGATGGGATTGTGGTATGGGTCTAGATGGGGCAGGCGGATATTGCTCGACTTCACTTTGCGGCGAGCTCTCCTCAATTTCTATTTGAGACGAGGTCGCAATGTCGTCTTTATAAATAAGCCTCCGGTTATTCCTCCTCCAGGGACTTGGGACTTTGCTTCGTCGAGATGACGGTGATGATTTTGATGGCTTTTGTGTAGCCTGAACTAGCCCTAGCTTAGTTGGTGATGCACGGGACGCTTCAACATCCCAAACATCGAAATCATCATCATCCTCTTCGTTGTCGCCAACATGTTCTTCGAATCTATCATTCAAATCCTCATCCATGTCTTGTATAGGCTCATCGTGGAGATCTTGACCCTGTTTGCGCTGTAAATTTGTATCAGCAGAGACCACTTTACGCATGTTTGTACCAAGCGTCCCGACAGCATCTCGCTCATAGGAATTTTCTGAATAGAATGACGGCTGCGCATGACTAATTCTCTGGGAACTATCGCCCTGCGCAGCCTGACTTGTCTCTCTATCCACAGTTGTCGAATCCATCTTTGTGTCCAACTTTGCAGAACTATGCATGGAAGACGTATGAGCCGATATGACAGGGTCACGTGATGAACGCTTCGTAGAATCCCTCAAAGGCGGCTCCATTGTTGAATCTATAACATTATCTGAAGCGGCAGGACCTTCGACCTCATCAGAGATTCGTGGTAAACGCCCAAATTTCCGGTCCAAGTTAGAGATAAAGCTCGGATCCAATCGAGTGGGGGAACCAGCAGAGAGGTGCGACTGATTGATAGCTTTTTTGTTACGCATGGAAGGAGATGATGACCCGGTGGCAAGCGATAAATGCGGGTGATCAGTGCTTGCCGAACCTCTAAATGGACTCCCTAGATTACCTTCTCGATGTTCTGGCGATGAGTTATCAGACATGACGTTTTGGAGAGTACGGCCAACCCTGACAATCGGTGAAAGAGAGGGCCGCGCGCTTGGCAGAGGTGCCTCTAAGGATTGAATCTGGGTTGGTGCGGTTTTACCAGGCAATTGTCTTTGAGGCGATGAGGACCGCCTCTCTTGCACAGCATTCAACTCGTGTTGCAGATTCGAATATCCAAAGTCTAAAGCACGAGGTCGAGTTATGATGGGTGGAGATGAAGGTAAGTCGGTGGGTTGAACTGAAAGAGGCTGATCCTGAATTTGTAACCCTTCCCCTACATCTTCATCATGCGCCTTCCTAGACCCAGCATTCGAAGATGAAGTTTCTTCCGGTGTGGGGAGTCGGCTCGACCCATAATCTGGACTAGACCTCCGACCCGTCGGCAGAGTACTCTGGTGGGGTTCCTCGTTTTTTTCTGGTGACCTGTGAGTTGGTGTTTCTACGTGTCTCACCGGCTTCGGAGTTGCAGCCGCCAGAACGGCTTCTGGTACTTCTGAAAATGAATCATCGTAGGCGTATTCTTGCCCACCTTGAAGTTCATGTTCACTGGCCGTGGGTTTCATAGGGAGACGTCCTGGTGTGGCAGCTTGAAGGATGCTGTCTGGGATAGTGGAGAAAGAATCGCCGATATTGCCTCTCCCAACAAAAACCTGACGATTCAATGGTACGTATTTCGCTCTCCTTGGGCTGCTTAATAAACCTCGCCCACTATCGTGATCTGTTGTCACAGCAGCCTGCTCTTGCATTCTATTTCGGTCTCCATTCTGGTCTTCATTCGGGTCCTCATCTCTTCTCAATTCATTTTCGGCCTCAGCGGAGTGGGGAGTGCCTTCCTCTCCAGTGCGTAAACTTCGTCGCAACGAATCTAGCGTCCGATTGATTATCCGGCTCGTTTCTTCGCCCATTTCATGTTGATCCGAGGCTAGTTTGCCACTATCCTCGCGAAAAGAAGCTTGGAAGGAAGCTTGAAAGGAGGGTAGGGACTCCACTGCAATCATGCTAAAGTCAGAAGCGTCTACTATTGTGTCTTGTCCATGGTGCGTAAGTCCATCTTCACCCTCCACGGATTGGAGGTCACTCTGTGCGTCCGTGCCTTGATACCCCTCGCTCATCATGTAATCATCGTTTTCGACCATTGCCTGGTGCGAAGAAGTAGGTGAGGCCGAGGACCTGCCTATGCTCGACTGGACTTGAGGAGAAGAAGGATGTAATGGAGGTGCTGTGCCATTACTCGGTCTCGGAGGGTTGGGCGCGGGATCGAAAGTGTCGTTATTAATATTCCTACTTGATCCATCTCCTCTTCTCGTGTCTAACGATCTGTCTGTGTCCTTTCCTATATTCGGTTCTGAAGCAGGTGGGCTAGATGTAGCATCACCAGTAGTCTGAGATTTGGCCTCAGTGAGAACAGTTGGTTCTTCAACTATTGGCACCTTCCGAGGTCGACCACGTTTCCTTCCCGTTGGCTTGTTTGACGCCTGTGAAGATGGAATAGGTGTGTTCCCAGGAGGCTTCTTCGGTGTCTTCCGTATCCTCGTCTTAGGCTTTGGTGTTTCCTCACCGCCTTCACCTCCCACACCTCCCATATCCGTCGATGTTTCGTCCAAGGTGCCAATCACTGAGGATGGATCATCTTCATATCGGGCCTGTTTCGACCTTCTCTGTATTGGAGTCCCTGCTCTCTTACGACCTCTCGGCATAGGTGTTCCATTACTAGTGCGCCGTGGCCTACCACGTTTCCGGGGAGTGCTAGCGTCGCCATCTAACGGACCAACATCGTCGTTCATATCATTCAAGGGCACGGTCGTGGTGGTTATAGTCTCACGACGGCGTGTCCTCGTGGGTGATGGTAGTCGGGAGAATAGCCTTCTATTGACTGTGCCATTCTTCAAGCCTTCTTCGGCCTCGACGGTCACGCGAATCCGTTGAGGCGATCGCTCGTCGCCAACATCGAGCTCGAATGTTCGCTTCCTGGGCGACTGTGCGCGCGATTCTCTTATCGCGCCGCTGTACGGGATGGAGAAGGAAGACGAATTGTGCTGCGACTTGGCGGTGCGGCGTGTCAATGTCGCGGGCCGCACCGAGCTGGGGACCTCGTCCGCCAGCGGGTCTGGAGATGAGTATTCAAGGAAATAATCGGCGTCGTCCATTGCGGTAGCATCGGCGCGTCGCGGTGCTCGAGTATAAGCTAGTTAGCATGAATGGTAGCGTGCATTAAAATTGTAGTGTAAGCTATTCTAGTCGTGCGGTCATGAGCTCGATAGGTGGTGATTCGGTGGGTGATACTACGGTAGGATCGAGGGACGGGCGGGATTATGGATCACCAAAAAAGTAGTTTGTTTACTTTGGCACTTTCGACTTTGGGCTAACACGGTCGGCATCTTTACTTGGGCGCCTACTTACCCAAGTTAGACGTGGCGGGGCCGCGATGCGGGGCCTACTTGAACGTCAGATTGGCGTACATACAGTGCACTTACTGTAAGAATTATCTATCTACATAGGTAGTACTAGTGTAGTAAGAGTTCTACGCATACAGTAGGTGCCGCTATCATACTAGCTCGACTTCATACCATAAACCTAACTCTGCCATGTTGCATATCTTTAAAGGTTTTAAACCTGTCAAATAAGAATCCAATATTCCTAAATACCACATGTGTCTCTAATACAGGTGCATGTATTGTACTATTTATCTCTATGCATACACCTAATATGCTGCTCATCGAAAAGTACTGCCATTGCAACTAGACTACTCTAGAATAGATTTTCTTTAAGACATGGTTTGAAAATACCACCGGGACTAGTGATACTGTCTCGACTGTCTTGTATACTAAGTATGTCTGGCGTTTAATGTACTGGGCCACGTGGCTACCAGTATAACCGCAGAAAAGCCGGCATTCTACCGGGCAAAGACCCCAGCGTCACGAAGTTTGTCTGCAACTTATTATAAACTAAGGTAGAACTTATACCCGATATTACAGTGCAGCATTTTACCTACGTAATAAGTACTACATGACCTCAGTCGGGCATTGATTTCCCCACGAACTAAAGTTTACGTAGTATGTAATCGCCGGATTACAGTAGAAAACTCGATGGATTCTTCATGACACGAAACCCCGAACTCCCATCTCCGATTTTAACCCCAACCCATAAGATCGAAGTTAGCGCAAATTGCCCATAGGAGCTGACCCAGTGATTTCGACCTTGTGATTTCGACCCTGGACCTCATAGAATTCTCAACACGTCATTTGCCACAGCCCTCCATCGCTCACTTTCTTCAGCGCGCCGGACTACATAGTACAGTATCATCAGGACCCTTGTAAAACAAGCGTGCAAGACTATTTTTAGCATTTATGTCAAAACTCTATGTTGTTTCCCAGAGTGTAGTCGTGCCGCGACTTTCCATGACAGCCACTGATTACATATCGAATATTCCTTAGATCAATAACGTGATTGAGGCCTGCGCCAATCACAGAGAAACCCCAATATCCCCGACATTCGGTTGCTTTGAAATGTGTAGTTGCTGATAAATGACTTCGCATATTCTCTTTCAATATAAAAGAGGTCTTGTCGTTGCTGCTTTGGCTAACAGGAACAGATTCGAATCAGATCATAACAACATCAAAGTTCATTCAGTAACTTATACAACAGCTTCACTCTAAACAGCCTCATCAACTTGACAACTACCAAAACCCTGCCTAATATACCCCCTAGTTATACAAAGTTCCCGTTTTAACATCACCCTTCATCCATAATGGCTATCTCCGCCCCTCTCACTGTACCCCACGGTACCGTTACAGCAAAGCTAAATTTCTCCCTCCATCCTCCAAATGGGCAAGTAGCCTTCAACTACGTCGACGCCCCACCAGCCGGGGAGCCGCAGCACAACGTCGAGAAGCACTGGCAAGAGGTGACGATCGAGGATGTTCGCGGCCGCGAGTCCGAATTCACCCTGGACCGTGACGCATTCCAGATCATCCAGAACGTGCCCGAGTCCAAAGAGACAGAATTCACCGACGACGCCTCCATCAAAGCGAACTACTACCCGGAGGTAGAGAAGCTTCTCCTAGATCACATCCCGGGCAGCAACCGGATCTTCCTCTTCGACCACACAATCCGCCGCGCGGACCCCAAGGCCAGCCGCAAGGCCGTGCAGTCCGTGCACATCGACCAGACGGCGTATTCCGCCGAGAAGCGCGTGCGCAGCCACATGGGCGACGACGCGGAGAAGCTGCTCCAGGGCCGCTACCGCATCGTCAACGTCTGGCGGCCCTTGAACAAGAACCCCGTGGAGTCGATGCCGCTGGGCTTCGCCTCGAGCTCGACGCTCGACCAGAAGGACGTCATCCCCGTCGAGCACCGATACCCTCACGGGTACATCGGGCAGACGGCCGCCATCGCCTACAACCCGGGACAAAAGTGGTATTACCTGAGTGGCATGGTCGGCACCGAGCGTCTGTTTCTAGAGTGCTTCGACAGCGATGCCCTGAAGGAGGGCTCGACTGTCGATGGCGGCCGCGTGGCGCACACTGCCTTCGACCACCCTGGGTCGCGACCTGACGCCGAAGGCAGAGAGAGCATCGAGGTCCGTGCTATTGTCTTCGGACCATGAGTGTTTGCTAGATGTTGAGTATTGACGAAGATACGAATGGATGTGAATTGGATAATAGTCTTGGCATTAGGGAGGAGTTTATTTAATTATAGATTTAATCAAATTGGGATATATTCACTTACTCTTGTATTCCCCTTGCGCATGGACTTATCGTGACTAAACTGAGACATCGTCATCAGAAACCGTAGTCTGAAGGCATTGCTGACCTAAGGAGCTCACAAATCTTCAAGCGAAATAAATAAGTAAACGAATAGTGTAAAAGCATTTAAGACAGATAACACTAGGTCAATTCATATCGCTAACACTTGAAATAGCCAATTTTTCTATCAACACTATTCTCGACCCTATCTACATATCAATCAATAACACGAACTTCATCTTACACGCCCTGTCTTACGCTTTCCTCAAATCGATCCAACGCCCAAGGTTCCACAGCCGACCTATCCAAGGCGGCCGTCATCTCTAGGTGTGACAGAGAGCGGTATGGCGCCCGATTTACTCGGTAAGATACTAAACACGCGGCCGGCATATCGGGCAACTGCATTCAGCCCAAAGCCTTTCTGTCACGATATTATCCGCAGCGAAAAATACATGTCCAACTCCTACCCCCCTTTTCTTGTACATAACATAGGCACACATGAGGTATAAGATTTTTTTGGTGAATTCAGTAAGCCGTCTATTGCTACAATGATATAAATCGCTTTATCTCGTATATCAAATTTATGCTGTTGTAATAATTCGCTCGAAAGTGTGCTCATCATAATCCAGATATTATGAAACACACGAAATAAGGGTATACTGCCTGAGTACCATAAATACCGCCAGCCCGTTGGCACCTTCTTGAGATTCCTAATAGTCCTTCGCGCCCCGTAAGCATTCTACATCTGAACTCATCACTTTCGTTTACCCCTTCCACTGCCAGTTCTACTCATGGCAACACCACCTAGACTGCTCTGCCGGCTCATAGGCACTCCAGCAGATGAATTTGCAGCAGCATTCAAAGGCACTTGGTTTGCGACCGGTTCATCTCGCACACTCGAAGACACACCTAGAGCCTCTGCGAGTGCGTCTGTGGAAGGCCGAGCTCGTTGCACGTAAGTAACATTTTTACTTCTCCGCTGAGGAATCGACATGGTTTCCAATAAACGGCGGCCGCCATTGTCGACCTCTATATTGGCACCTTTGCCATTCTTGGTTTGGAAATTCTTCCATATCGTCATGACCGTGATGTCGTGGTGCGTGTCTTCAGCGGACAAACTTGCGGGGGTGTTGGACTCCGATTTAACATATGCTTTGACGTAGTGCGATTGAATGAGCGGAGGCATCTTAGGTTCCTGGGCTGCCACCTTGTTGAGATTCCCGGGAAGCTCGAAATTTGCGAGCCCTTCTAAACCGAGCATCTTGTCATCGTAGAAGTTCTGCTGGCCACCTCTTGTGCTACGCGTAGTATGCGAGGGTTGCCGTTCCATCGTCGCCGCCGAAAGCTCTTCCTCATCCTCATTAGCATCTCCGTTGCTGGTGTCGCTCTCCTCTGGGGAGGGTAGTACATTTCCTCTTGCGTCACGACGGGTCAGCAGATGCTTATGTGATGCTAGAGCCGCCTGGTTATATGTCATGGAGAGCTCCTTGTCCGTGAAAAGCTTGTCCATGCTATATACGGGGCCAGTGCCCCGTCGCAGGCTCTTAAGTCTATCACTTTGCCAGAAGGGTGTTGCATTGGATGTGTCGCCTCTGCGAGTCGGCGCGGGCGACCCATCGTCGTCGGCAGCGTGACGCTTTCTCTTCTTATTATCAGAGTATCCGGGTAGCTCCTCCATCTCACGCCGAAGCCTAGTATTTCGCTTCCCGTGAGACCCACCAGGACTGGCTGGGTTCGTCAAACTAAACTGATTTGGATGCAAGAGCAAGGCCGAACTATCGGAAATGTCGATTGCTTCCTTCTCCTTAGTAAGCCGGTACTTCTTGGACATGATGTTATTTATCAGTCTATCCTTGAGTGTATCGGATAGCGCCTTGTGCTCTCTCTTGGCTACTTCGATTCGATAGGCATGAGTATTATGGTAGTCCTGCATCTTCCGCTCGTAGTCGTACTAATTAAACGTCAGGAAATTCCGCAGGGGAAAGCGTAGCCCGAGACCGTAAGGATGCTTACCTTCTGGGCTGTCATATCGTAATCGCGAGTTTCTAAGAGATCTTCTACATCGTGAATCCATTCCTGGAATGTAGGTCCAGCCATTTCCAGAAGACTCCGATGCGAGGAGCCGGAATTATTGTTGTTGTTGGCTCCATTTGTGGCTTGCGATAGCTCTCTCTCCCTTCGCTCTCGGTCGATCTCGTCAAGTGGGCGGTCGGCGTAAGGATCAACTCGGGAAACAAGGTTAACGTCGACTTGGATCTTCTGCAGCTCTTCTCTGTAATGCCTATCTTTTTCTCGGTTGAACTGTTCGGAGAGGGCACTCAGGCGTTCGCTCAAGGCCTGGCGTTTCTTGTCTCGCTTGGATTGCGAGGAGTGCGGCTGGGGAGATTGGCGAGCGGTTTTGCTCGTCCCCGCCGCTGGGTGCTGTCCAGCATCGAGGGCAGCCATGGGAGCCAGTTGCAAAAGGCGACTATGGCGTGATAGTCGCTATGCACGGAAACGAACAGGAGGGTAGAATACCAGTGTCCAAAGGCCGCAACGTTGGAAGGGGACGAGGTTCAATCAATCTTACTAGTTGAGTCGTCGGTTGCAAGAGAACGGCGTGCAAACATGTGACAGGTCCCTGTTTCATAGGGGAAATCCTCTCGTAATAATGGGGTTTCGAGCAAAGAGAATAATAACCGGGTTCAAGAAACTTGTGCGATCGAATACGATTGAATGGTGTTTGGGAATAGAGAACACAAGTTGGGAATGTGTTTACGGTGTAAAAGCAGGCTGGTAAGTAGCTAGGGTCTAAGAAGGGAGACTCGGGTATCGATAGGAGAGGTAAGTTAGAGAGGACCAGGGCAGAAGTGCTCTAAAAACAGAACCTGTGCTCCACTTGCCTAATTCGGCTATATTAGATCGGAATGTGTACTTCGGACCAATGGCATCACAAATCAATTACCATTAAGAAATAAGGCAAGTATATGTAAAGATACCTATCTAATAATGCCACTACCTGACACATCTTATTAACAAGGCTATTTTGAACTCTATCTGAAATAAATGAGCTGAATTTCGGGAATAGAAGATTATAATTAGAATGATCGTCACAATGGTGACAGTGTAGTCTGGCCTAGTATCTGAGAATAAGTATCCGTCCAAACCCATACTACTTTCCAGGTGCCAAAACACTCATATGTGTTACTTTCGTCGTGTGCACCTCGATCTCTTGACATGGAATCAGATAAGACAGCAGACACCCCTCCATATTTATAGTTCCGACTTGGATTACGAAATTTGTGGCAGGATCCATTCTAGGTACCGAAAGCTACCTATGGGTGACTTTAAGATACCATTCAGGTACTAAGTTGAATGAGAATGTTTGCATAGTACTATCTCAAGGAATTGGAAGTTGTTGGATTTGGTGATTTCAGGGCTAGGCTACAAAAGGGAGCTTATGGGGTATCTGCGTAATGAGCGCATATTACAGCCTATAATGGCTAGTGTGGTGGATACACCAGTTTCATACCTATTTTATATAAGGTATAAATATACGCTACACAGTCAAAATTCAGGGTTAGAAAATAATCACTTTAACAACAGTTAAGCAGATTATTAAATATAGCAAATATAGCGTATACAGCAAATACAATAATATCGCACCTAAAAACTTATAATTTAACAATTAAAAGTTTTACCTTTTTATATTTTATCGATTTAAAGCCTTTAACGCTTTAATAAATAGCTCGCTATTATGCTAAACAACGCTTAAAGCTTTTTAACTATATTAAAAAGCTTTATATTATGTTTTAAGCCTTAATGCTTACTTGACCGGCTTAATATTAAAAATAACTTAATTAAACTTTTATTAAACCTTTAGCGTGCTAAACGCTAATAAGCTTAATAATAATAATAACAAAAGTTAAAGCGCTAATTAACGCAACCTTAAAGGTAAATATAATCATTTATTTAATAACTAAAAGCTAATAAGCTTGTTATGCAAGAATATTAAGCGCCCTAAGGCAAATACTAACAATAAGCCTACTATTAAAAAGTAAAGGCTATAGCTAAAAAGCTACCACAAGCGCCTTATATTAAAAAGCTGCCGCAAGTACTTTATAACTAAAAAGCTAAAGCCGCGAACATATTATAAAGCAATAGCAAAATTATATATACTATTATATATTTTATTATAATTACTAAATATTATAAAAACTTTATGTAAATAAAAAACGCAAGCACTTTTTAAAGGCTAGCAAAATTATATATACTATTAAGTATTTTATTATAGCTGCTAAATATTATAAAAGCTTTATTAAGTGAAAAACTAAGCATGTTATAGGCTACTTAATAGCTTTATTTTTATAAAAACCTGCGGTAATAACTGCAAGAAAAATCTATAAAAGAAAAAAAAAGCTTGTTACTTATTACTAGTAAGATTAAGGCTGTTAAATACCTTAATAGTTAGTATAATAAAAAAATATTTAATTATAGCTGTTAAATATTATAACGGCTTTGCTTATCGCTGCTGCAAGTGCTTTATAGCTAAAAAGCTAAGGCTATAAGCATGTTATTAAACAATAGCAAGATTATATACTACTATATATTTTATTATAGCTGCTAAATATTATAAAAGCTTTGCGTAGTAAAAAACCAAGCGAGCTATAAGCTGCTTAATAGCTTAATAGCTTATAAAAACCTTTTAATAGCTAAATTTTATATATTAAAGAAAAAAGTTTATAAAAAAGCATGTTATTTATTATTAACAAAATTAAGGCTGCTAAATACTTTAATAGTTAATATAATAAAAAAACATTTAATTTAGCTGCTAAATATTATAACAGCTTTGTTTATCGCTTAAAAAAAGCCTATTAACTACTAGACGCTTAAAAAACAAGCCTGCTATATATTAACAAGCGTTTTATAAAAAACAGCAAAATCACATTTTATTATATATTTTATTATAGCTGCTAAATCTTATAAAAGCTTTACGTAGTAAAGGATATAAGTATGCTATAAGCAACTTAACCGCTTAAAAACAAGCCTATTAAATACTTAATAATAAGCCTTTTACTTATTGCTTTAGCGAGCTTATTAAATATTTAACTAACGCGTTAAGCAGGCTATAATATAAAAATAAAGACAAATTGTAGTTATTAAAGAAAACGCTTTAACAGATAGCTATACGCTTACTTAAAGGCTGAAAATATAGGCAAGGCTAATAAGATTAACCTTACTTAAAAAGCTGTGTTAAATTTAATGATTTTAAAGCTAGGCTATAAAAGAAAGCTTATAAAATATTTATATAATAAGCGTATATTATAGCTTATAATAGCTAATATAATAAATACACTAGTTTTATACCTATTTTATATAAGATATAAATATACGCTATATAGTTAAAATTTAAGGTTAAAAAATAATCACTTTAATAATAATTAAGCAGATTATTAAATATAGTAAATATAGCGTATATAGCGAATATAATAATATCGCACCTAAAAACCTATAATTTAACAAAAGTTATATACACTTAAATTATAGCCACATGTGTGCTTTTTACTTTATATCCACTTAATATAAAGCCTTAGCTAAGGTAATTATTATGCTTTAGTTAAAGATTTATACTAGTTATAAATATTACTTGTTTATACTTAAAATATAAGCTATTTTTTATTATTTATATATTTATTTATATAAATAATAATATAAAGTATTTATATTTTAAGGCTTATATTTAAAGTGTTTTTATTTAATAGTTAAAATTATAACTATTTTTTTTTTAAATAATTATTATAATTATTAATTATTAACGTTTTAATATTTTTAATTAAATTAGCTTAAAAACGTTATTTTTGCCTTTTTTTTACTAAATTTATTAAATTTATTAAATTTACTTTTTTTTAATTATTTTACCGTAATAATTATTTAGTTATTTTTTATAACTTTTTATAATTTTTTTTTAATATTATTTTGCTTATATATTAAAAACTTTTTATTAAATAACTATTATTATTATAAGCTAAATATAAATTATTTTTATTATATTTATTAAAAAGTTATATTTTTTTTAAGCTTTATAATTTATATATATTATTATAATAATAACTTATTATAACTTATAAGCTATTATAATAAAGTTTTAATTTATTAGCACACTGTTTAACTTTTAAAACTTAATTATTTATTATATAAGTTTTAATTAAACCTTTTTTTTTTTATAAATAAGCTTATATTTAATTTTTTAATACTTTTAAACTATTAAAATTATTTCTTGCTAGTAATATTTTATAATTATAAGCTAAATATTATTAAAATGTTATTTTTTTTTTATTAGTTTATAAATATATTTAATAGTTTTTTTAAATAGTTATTATTAAAAAGATTTTATATTAAATAAAAAAAAATAACTATTATAACTACTTAATTAAAATATTTAGTTATAAATATAAATAATAGTTTTTAAAAATATAAAAAAATTAAAATATTATTAAATAATGCTTTTTTTTAATATAATTTATTTTATATTTTTATTTGCTTTTTTAATTTTATTATTATTTTAAAGTTATAATAAAGTTATTAGTTTTATTATTAAACTATATAATTTATATTATATTATAGCTACTTTATTAATAAAAGCGCTTTTATTATTATTAATTTATTTATAAAAGTAATTAAATATTTTTTTAATTTAAATAATTAATAACTTTATAGCTTTAAATATAATATTAAAAACTATTACTGCTTTAATTTATAATATTATATATTTAATATAAATTAATACTTTTATGTTTTTTATTAATATATAATTAATAGCTTATTAAAATAATAGCTATAATAATATAATAAGCTAAAAATTAAGTAATTTTTTTAAAAAAAGCTTTATTAATTAATATTATATATATTTAATATTAAGTGGCTAAAGGGTATAATATTATATATAAATAAATAGGTGAGATAAATAACTATGTTTATTAATTTATTTAGCTAAGTAATAAAAAGGTAAAACTTTTATATAAAAAATTTTTTTTAAAAAAAAAAATTTTACGTATATATACCGCCCGCTAGTTAAGCTAGTAAATTAGCTTAATATTATATAAACAGCTTTATACGTAACTAAAAGTAGTAGTTTTATATATAGTTAACACTAGTATTTTAATACTAGCTTTTTTTTTTTTTAACTGCGATACGCTTTTATATAATTATTAAAAAATATAAAAAACTATAAACGCAAGAAAATAATAGCTATATTATATAACTAACTTATAGTTAATAAAATTGCTTTAATAATATATTAAATTACTATTTTTATTATATATATATTACGTTATAAAATGTTTTTACGCGTGTAAAAAAAAAGGCTAGCTTATAAGTGCTTTTTATATATAATTTTTTTAAGTAATTTATAAGTGCTTTTTATATATAACTTTTTAAAGCATTTTATAAATGCTTATTATATATAACTTTTTTTATATATATAACTTTTTTTAGCACTTTTATAAGTTTATTTTTATAGTTTATAAATAAATTATTTTTATATTTATTTTTATATATATATATATATCGTATATATACCTTTTTATTATTGTTTTTAAAGCTATATTAATAAAAATAATTATATAAAATAATATTAACAATAATAGCAATAATAGCAATATTATTAACAGTAGTAATATTATTATTATTATTATTATTATTATTATTATATATAAAGCTTTTTATTATTTAAAATGTTATATTAATAATAAAACAAGTAAAGTTATTAATAATAATAATAATAATAATATATTTACTACTGCTTTTATTTTTACCGCCGGTTGTTTATATTTTATACTTTTATTATTTAATAAGATTACTTGGTTTAATAATTTTATTTATATGCTTAATAATAACGCTATTAAAAAATATTGCTTTTTTATAAAAACTTTAATTTATTAAGCTTTTATATAAGCTTTATATATAAATATATATTTTTTTTTTATTTTTTTTTTATATAAATAGTTTTTAATATATTTTTTTATTAATATATTTTATTATATAATAGTAAAAAAAAAGTATTATTACTGCCGCCTTTTTTATTAATATTATTTTTAAAATATTATATAATAATAATTTAGCTAACGTTTAAATAAAATTTATTTATTAAAAAAAATATTTTTAAGCTATTTTAATTTAAAGTTATAAAGTTATAATATTTAATAAATATGCTAATAGTTTACGCGGTAGTTATTATAGTTATAATAATATGCTTTTTAAGGTTTATTATTATATTTTTAGCTTTTAAAATAGCGCTTATATTACTTATATTTAATATTTATATAACGCGCGTTATTTAATTTATAGTTAAAAAAGTAATAGTTTTACTTATATAATATTTTAAGCCTTTTAAAATATAAATAAAAATTTTATTATTTTTTTATACTTTTTTTTTTTTTAATGCTTATATATAATATTTTATTTGTTAGAATACTAGTATTAACTACATACAAGGCTACTGCTTTTAGTTACGTACGAAGCTATTTATATATAGGTTAAACTAACTCACCGGCTTAATTAATTAAGCGGTATATATACGTAAAATTCTCTTTCTTAAAAAGAATTTTTTATATAAAGGTTTTACTTTTTTATTACTTAACTAAATAAATCGATAAATATAGTTATTTATTTTATTTATTTATTTATGTATAATATTATATCTTTTAGCCACCTAATACTAATTAATATTCTTGGCTAAAAAATATAAATTAGTAAAAGTAAAGATAAAATTCTAACCTAATTATATAAATCGTATATTTTATATTATATTTTTGTTTTACTAGCAGTATTAATAAATAAAAAAAATTAATTATTTATATAAAAACTAGCTTGTTTTTATTTAGCTGTTTAATTAATAGCGCGTAATTATATTACCTTAATAATTATTATATAAACTATGCAAAAGTTTATAATATAATTAACCTGTTATATATTTAACTATATTAGACAACAGCTTATTATATAAAAGTTATTAAAAGCAAGTATATAAAAACGCCTAAGCTTTTAAAAAATAACTTTAAATATTTTTATATAACGCTTTGCATATATTTATAATTTAAGAAATTATTAAATATATAAATATTTTTAAAGCTGCTATATAAAAAATAATTAACTTTTGCGCGTATAATAATATTTTATGCGACCTTAGCACAGCAACCTTAAAAAAAATTAATGCTTAAGCTATATACTTATATATAAAATATAATTAAAGCTTATATAAACCTAAAAACTTTTAAAAAATATTAGCAAAAAACTTTAAGTTAGCTAAAATATAAAAACTATAATTTATTAACAACAAGCTTATTATAAAAATTTATAATATATTTTATATAAAAAATATTTTAAATTATAAGCTTATAATATATTATAAAAAAAACTATATTATAAAACT